>APFE031009626.1:4388-27037 GCA_000404065.3 Pinus taeda | reverse complement strand
GAGATATTTTTTTTTAACACACACACACATATATATTAAGTAATCAACATTTAAAAAAAAAAGAAAAATAAAACAACTTGAAAATTCGTTAAGTAATAATAATTTCAAAAAAATTTGGACATAATAAATTTTAAAGTGTGAAAAATAAGTCCTCTAAAAAAAAGGTACGCTACATCAACATGTTGTATCAACACGTTTCAAAATCAGCATGAAAATTACTAACATTTAAAACAAATATTTATATTTAATACATAAGAAAATAAAGTGTCAAAAATATGCCCCGAAAAAAAGAAGTGTATTCTGCATCACTACTTTTCAAAATCGGGTCACTTTTTTACCACCTACGAAATGGGTAATCGTATCGGTTATTTAAAATGCCAAAAACTATGCTCTAAAAAAATATGTGTGTTTTACATTGCCCATTTTCAAAATCGGGTCACTTTTTGGCTATCTCTAGGAAACGGGTAACAATATCAGTTCCCATTTCAAAGTTTACATTGTTTTAATTAAAAAAAAGGAAAGGGCATGATTATTTCCGAGATAAATCTCAACCATTGAGTTTTGCATACTACTATCAATTATAGTATTCCATTGAGGTTAAATCCCTAACATGCACCTAATAAGTATATACAATTAAATTAAAATTCAGGAAGCCCTATTCCAAAATAAATAGACAACATGTTCATTTTGGAATAAAGACTTTTAGTTTACTTATCATCAATTATTAGGTGAATGGTAAGGATTTAACTTCCACTAAATATTTTAGAATATCCTTAGTAGTACACACAAATCAAAGGTTGATATTAATCTCCAAAGTAGTTATGCCCCTTTTTCCCTTCTACTTAAATTAATTAATTAAAAAAAAGTGACATGAACAAGTGTCATATGAAGTGAGTTATGTTTTTTTGGGGCATGTGGTATTGATAAGCCATGGTATTGGCACATTGTACTATAACAAACCCAATTTCAGATTAAGAACCTTCATTAGGATCACGGTATAAATTTGACGGGCACTCCTACCCATCAAGATTTTTTTTTTAAATGATGGTTTCCTTTTAAATTTGCCCTTTACATGAAGTTTGTTTTTTATTTTTACCCATATCATTTATATTATGTATTACATGGTTTTTGTTATTCATTTGTTGTGACTATATATATATATAAGTGTAATTTTGTGTTTGTCTTTCAAAAAATCTTTTAAATTATGCTTGACCAGAAAATATATGTCTATACCTTAAAATTACTTTAAAAATATCAAATAGGTTATTTTTTATCATAGAAAGTTATTTTGCTATGTTACTTCATTTTGTAATTGTGAGAGCTCACTTCTCTTTTATTCCTTAAGGCAAGAAATTCTCTTACCTGCATTAGGAGGAGAAGAAGCATAATTTCACATATGCAAACTAATTATAATTATTAAATAATAATAAAAAATAAATTAAAATATGGATTTAAACTATGATTATTGAATAATATCTTATCTTAGTTAGAGTATTAATATATTTTTAACCATACTTTTGAGTCTACACGACCCATTAATTGTATGAATTGAAAGTGACTTAGAAATAAACAAATTGAAATTAAAACTCATTTACTAAGCAACCGTTAAAATTTTCTGAATAAATGTGATTTTAGAAATAAATAAATTCAAACTATGAGTAATTTTTTTTTTGGGGGTAAGTTATGAGACTTACAGGAAAGATTTGTTGTATAATCCCAACATCTAGTATGAGACTAGAGAGGCTAATTATTTTGATTAACCAGTCTAGATCCATCTTAACTCTGGATCTACCAAGAGCAGAGAGAGATCAAATTTCTTGAGATGCAAACTTTGTTTAAAGTGAAAAGAAATTTTATCCCTCTAGGTGCTTGGTAGCTTGGTAGATCTGGAGTTAAGATGGATCTAGGTGGTTAATATTATTTATAATTATATATTTAATTTTTATCTATTTTTATAAAGATACAAACATCTTCAGCATACTGAGAATTAAAAATTGTTTACATAGGAGTTAAGTTTACTTCTGAACTAAAAGGATTTTATGGTAGCTTTTAATTCCCTCTTTGAATAGGGTAGTTTATTTTTATTATTATTTAAGTTTTATAGGGTTATAACTTATTTTTATTTTATTTTCACCAAGTTAAAATGTTACATTACATTGCATTACATTACGTTACACATTTCTACCATACTATAAGCATTATATCTTAGGTCAATGAATGAATTACATATATCCTTCACACTTATATATATATATATATATCTATATATATATATATATATATATATTATATAATTCATGTTTGTCTCACTATATATATCCTTAACGTATATTAAAGGTGAAAAATTGAGGTATTATTTATGGATGACATTGATTTTTTCAAGTTAACTTATTATTTTTTTTAATTAATGTACAAACAACATCTCTCGCATTACATATATTAGCCAACAAATATATATTTTTGCGCCGAGAGGACACATTCTAGCGCTTATTAGTATGGTCATTCTCCAACAAAATAATAATAATAATTAATAATAAATGTCGGGCGAAAAAAAAAAATGAAAATAACCATATAGATAAAAAAAAATACAATAACAATCAACATAGAATAAAAAAATCTTGTTCGAAATATTTAATATTTCTTTAATTAAATATTGTAAAATGAAGAAAACCATATCGTATAGATATATTAAAATCTTTAATTGACTAAATTATTTCCATGTCAAAGTTGTAATATTTGAAAATATTAATTTTGTTATCATGCTATATGAAAAGCATCTAATATTAATATTAATACCAGCCTAGATTCAACCTAACCCCAAATCTATCAAGGGCCAAGAGGGATCAAATTTCTTGAGATACAAACCTCTTTTTACTATGAAAAGGTATTTGATCCCTCTCACCGCTTGATAGATATGGAGTTAAGATGAATCTAGGATGGTTTTAATTTTTGTAATGTAATGTTACGTTACGTGAGAACATCTCCCTCATGTATAAATGTGATTTTAGAAATAAATAAATTCAAATTATGAATAAAATCTATTTTGGGGTAAGTTATGAGGCGCACAAGAAAGATTTGTTGTATAATCCCTAACTTTAGTATGAAAATACAAAGGATAATTATTTTAATTAATTAATTAATAAAAATAAAATTATGATTATTGAATAATCATCTCTAATCTTATAGATTATTTACTATGATTTTTAAAGCATACTTTCAGCTTAAACAACCATTAAATTCTTGTTTATAAACATGACTTTTGAAATAAACAAATTCAAAATAAAACTAAATTATTATGATTTTAAAGCATAATTTCAATTTACCCATCCATTAAAATTTTATGAATAAACATGGCTTTAAGAATAAATAAATTCAAATTAACTCACAAACAATTTATAATGTCCTCCTCAAACCTCTCCTCTCCTTTGACTACAACTTTCCCATTAGACAACTCGTAGGTTAATAGTCACGAATAAACTGCATACATTAAATAAAATTCATTATATCAATTCAAATCAAAATAAATGAATCATTGAGAAAACAAATTTGTCTTACAGAAAATCTAAACTAGTTGAAAAGATTAAAACTTACATATTTTACATCAAGTGGGTGTGTTGTGCTTCACTCGATTGATATATAGAAATGGATTACACTACTCTTGCATTCCATAATTGATTTTCTCATGCCTTTAAAATAAGTTTTATCATAACAAATACCATGGGTAAAACATAGGTTGTCAAAACTTGCAAGCTAAAAAACTGTCAATATTAAATTATTATTTATTTGTTATTTTATTTATTTTACTTTATGAGTCAAAATATTTAAATAATATAACATAACAAGGCATTATAACATCTCTTTTAGAGACTATTGACGCAATAATTGTGAACAAGTCTGTGAATATACTCCACGATGAAAATTGATTTATTAAAACTAAAAGCATACATTTATACAAATGTAAAGTAGGTACGAGAGAATTCTGTCACTGTAACTTATTAATGGAAAAGAAAAATTATCATCTAACTAATATTATACAAGGTAGTCCTAAAGGATTAATTAGCATTCCCCCATTAATCTAAATGGACATCTAACATGCTAATTAACATTCTAAAATTTTCAAACTTTTCATGTCCCAACACTTTGGTGAAGATAGTTGTGATCTGCTTTGAAGTAGGACAATGTGTCAGATGAATGACTTTGGCCTATACATAATGTTGAATCAGGTGATATTTGGTGTTTATATATTTTCTTCGATCATGAAATTTGGGATTCTTGGCCAATTGAATTGCCGAAAAGTTGTCAATGAATAAAGGAGTTGAAGTCTTTTGTTTCTCCATCAAATCTTCAAGTATTTTGCGAAGGCAAATTAATTTTTTTGTAGCTTGAGTTGTTGCAACATATTCAACTTCAGTGGTAAAATCAACATGAATAAATTTCTTTCGTGATCTCCAAGCGATATATGTTGATCCAAAATTCATCAAATAACCAGAAATAGACACCCCATGTTCTTTATCTCCATCAAAATTAGAATCTAAACAACTAGTGAGATGGAAGTTTGAAACTTTGGAATATTTTATGCCATATGATTGAGTGTCTTTTAAAGACTTGAGCACTCGCTTTGCTACGATCCAATGACCTTCACAGGGTTAATGCATAAACCTGGAAAGTATTCCTACAACAAAAGCTATGTCAGGACGAGTAGTAGTAAGAAAATTTAAGCTTCCAACAAGTTTCTTGTACTTTGGATTTTCAAATGTACTTCCTTCATTGAAGTGAGCTTTAAATTATACTACATTAGAGTAGAAACGAGATTACAATACTGCGTTCCAAATTAACTCAATAACTCTCCAATATACTTTTTTCTAAGAAATGAAAATATGGTTAGGTCTATGATCAACTTCAATTCCAAAATAATAATGAAATAAACCCAAGTTTGTCACGTAAAAAACCTTTTGCAGCTCCTTTTTAATAGATGTTATATAATCATCAATTTTGTTTGTGATAAACAAAACATCAACATAGACTAGATATACAACCGATCTTTTGACTTTCTTGACAAAACGAGTTGCATCATCTAGGTCAAAATTCTTATAATTTAGTTTGAGAAGATGTTTAGTCAACATCTCATACGATGCACGAGATGATTTTTTCAAACCATACAAAGCTTTCACCAATTTACATACCTTTTTCTATTTTCCTTTAACGAAAAAACCTTATGGCTGAAACATATAGACATCTTCTTTAAAGTCTTTGTTTAAAAAGATTTCTTTTACATCCATATGATGTATTTTCCATATCTTTTAAACTCCAATAGAAAACAAAGTTCTAATAATGCCACATTTAGTTGTAGGAGCAAAAGTTTTTATATAATCAACACCTTTTTGTGCATAACCCTTTGCTACAAGACTTGCTTTGTACTTATTAAGCGAACACTGTGCCTTATACTTAATTTTAGAAATCCACTTCCAACCAATGGGTTTGATGCCAACAGGAGGATCGACCAACCTCCAAGTCCCATTTTTTTTTATGAGAGAATCATACTCCCTTTGCATTCTTTCCGTTCGTTACAACTGTTAGTTTTTTCATAGGTAGTAGGCTCATTAACAACAAAAAAATTAAATTCAAAATCATTTCTTTTAGTAGAACATCCAGTAACAAAATCATCATACATTTTTGGAAATGTTTTCATTCATGATGATCTTCGTAATGATAGTTTTGGTGGTTGCTCATCTTGAAGAACAAGTTCTTCAAGAAAAGTTTATGTTCCTGCGGAAACATTATCATCATCTATTTTTTTTGCTATAGTAACATTATCATCACCCATTTTTTTCTTTATTTTCTATTGAAGATGGAAAATTTATTGAAGGAAAATCCACAGACTTATCTAGAATAGGAATCCCCCCATAAGGATGTGGAAGATCATTATCACATTCATAATAAAACTTCTTGAAAATGAATTTATCCAAAAGATTGAGTTGTCTATCAACAGTGGAAGCATATTTAGCATATTCAAGAAAAATACCATCTTGTGAAACAATAAATTTATTATTCTCTGCATCATATAACATGTGAGCTTTGGAAGTACTAGAATATCCCAAGAAAATACATTTCCAACTCGTGGCACTCAGTTTGTTGTGCTGATGTTTAGCAATCAACGTATAGTATAGAGAACCAAAAAATATAAAATGTTGAACATGAGGAAGACAATTATACCACATTTCATAAGGAGACTTATTATTAATGATAGAAGAAGGATAACAATTGTGAATATAGACTCCACAAAGTATTGCTTCTCCCCAAAACATCAATCTGACATTCTTAAAAATCATCATGGATCAGACCATATTTAGCAGAGTTTTATGCATATGCTCTACAACATCATTTTGTTGTAGATTATAAGGAATTGTATTTTGATGTTTGATGCCATTGTATTGCAAATATTTTCAAAATCATGAGATGTGTATTCACAACCATTATTAGATCGTAGAGTGCCAATGTTAAGTTGAGTTTCATTTTTAATCGATATATGAAAATTTTTAAAAGTTTTAAAACTCATGATTTCTATTTCAACAGATAAACCCAACACATCCTCAACAATCAATAAATTAAACATATATTTATTACCATTGGAAAATTAGAATGTATGAGACCTAACTTCCTGGAAGCTCTAGAAGTAGAGTTATGAAAAAGTTGCTTATTGTGCTTGCCTAAAATACAAGCATCACATGGAGTAAGATTTCTTGGAACAATAGGAAGCCCTTTATTGCCTTGTTGTTTCATAATCTTGATACTATCATAATTGATATGACCAAAATGAGCATGTCACAACAAACTAGAAGGCAGAGTATCACTTCATTGAGTCAAATGAGCATAATCGAATGTAGAATATGATGTTACTTTGAGTTTTAAAAGTTTTTCTTCTTCAACGCCTATCATAACGATCACATTATCATATGCTCTACGAATTTCAACTATACCATCAAACATATGTATAGAATTCCCTTGTTGCTTGATATGTATGAGAGACATCAAATTTATTTGAAATTGAGGAATGTAAAGAACATCATGTAAAATATAATCAACAAATCCTAGTATTTTTAGCCGTTTAGATCCAATTCCTGAAGGATTTATTTGTTATCTATTAGTGAAATAAACTACTCCATCAATATCATCACTAAAATTTTCAAATAAATACCTTTTGAAAGTCATATAACAAGTGGCTCAAATATCTAATATGCAAGTGTCTTTCCATTTAGATAAAGTAGTGCTAAATACATCATTTATGGTAAAATTACAATGTGCAACAATATAGTGGGCAAATTTTGGTGGTTTTCCTTTGTCTGGAGGTGGTTTCTCTTTCTTTTCACTAAATTGCACTTTCTTCTCACTAATATTTTGCCAAGGAGTTTGACAATTAGGGGTAGTATGACCAAGTTTACCACATCTATAACACTTAACAGATTGTTTATCATTGTGAAATTTCTTTTGTTGTCTGTCACTTTAATGGTTCATACCCCCATGCCTCTAAATGATTTCTTACCATGACCTCTGCTACTTTTTCTATTTCTAGCAGACTCTCCTTGAGATTTCTATTATTTATATGCAAGACACAAACTCTCAACATTGGCATTAGGAAGTGACTCCTTCTTACTAAAGGCCTTCTCTCTTTCAACAATTTTGCCTACAAGTTTATCAAAGGTCATGTATTTCATTTGTTCACTAGCTTGAAGAGATTCCAAGTAGTGTGAATAGGTAGGGTATAGGGCTTTAATGAATGTAGTGGGTTTCAAATAAACTTTAACACCATTGGAATCAATATCATGATAAAAAATTTAATTTCTATAGCCAACATCATGGAATCATTATCTTTCAACTCAAAATAAACAAATTCATCAATAATTATATGATTTCAAGCTTTGAATGGGAGTCATAAATATCTTTTAATTTCCTTAATGCTTCAAATATTGTGGTGCAGGAAAGAATATGTTGTCTTACCTCTTTTGTTATAGAAGAAGAAATCAAATCATATGCCCTTTTATCCTTACTCTTCCAAATCACAAGTTGTTTGTCGTCTTTAGGATGTTATAGTTCACTGTCATCCTTTCCTTCACAAACACCTTCCCATAAATCATTAAAAATAAGATTATTTTTAATTTTCTGAAACCATTCTTGATAATTGTCCTTTCCACTAAGAACAACACCTACTATGGAGACCAAAGAATTCAAATTGGAAAAAATAATTTGGCAGAAAATAATAATTATCACCACTTCTTACAAAGTCTTAACTTGCACGAAATTGAGAAACATACCTAGCTCTTTCCGCCATTGAAACAGGCAACGAACTGCCAACACTGGATCCCCATCTAAATAAAAATCCAAAACAAGATTTCATACTATTATAAAATTTGAATCAATGGAGACTCGAGAGAGACAAAATTTGGTCTACAAATGTTGACAAATTTGGACTTCAAATTTCAATAAGAAACCCAAGTCACACATAATAAATAGGCCCATAATATTGTCATACTACAAATATCTAATGTGTAATTATTCAACAAAATATGTTGTTGAAAGAGAATTCAGGGCTGCAAGTTCAAAACCACCATTATAACCATTGACCATAATATGTTCTCTGTCTCTCCAATTCAGTGAAAGGAATTATAATATCTGAATACATCTAAATCAATAAATAAATTTGCTTTGGTACACTCGTTCCATCTCATGGATGACTATTATTGGAATCCTGGACCGCAGAGCAGGTTAGGTTTTGTATGCGTCTTAGTGTTGGATTTATAGCTCCAGAGTCAGTTCACACAAGTCAAGGCCGGGGATTTAAAATCTCATTTTATCCATAAAAATTGACATAGGGACTATCAATGTATCTCAATTTTTCTTCAGATACCTTTAAAAAAACTTCAATGTCAATCAAGATTGTTATAATCAAAACCATAAATGCAGCTTGGGAAAAATAAAATAATATATTGGATTTGTTCCTTTAGAGTTTTCAAATCGGTGAAGGGACACCACATTTGTTGACTCATCTCCTCCTTGTTTCTGTGGACCAAAAGGCATTCAGGCGCTATCAACATATTCACCTACACAAATATCTCTATGGACATATCTACAAATTTAACTACATGGATATCTATGTAGACATATGTCTGTACACATTGAGTTTATAATTTAGTGTGGCTCTAATACCACTGTAAATAGGCTCGTGAATAAATTCCACGATGAAAAATGATTTACTAAAACTGAAAGCATACATTTATACAAATATAAAGTAGGTATGAGATAGTTATGTTTTGGTAACTTATTAATGAAAAAGGAAAAAACTATTATCTAACAAATATTATACAAGGTAATCCCAAAGAATTAGTTAACAATAATTAGATATGTAAAAAACTCAAATGCTTCATTATTAATTTTGGAAAAGTTATTATTAAAACTACTTGCTAATTTATGGAAAAATTAAAACTTTTCATTACTTTATGGAAAAATCAATAAAGTGGATATATATGTGTGTGTGTGTGTGAAAAATTTAAATATACCTAGCAAATTGACATTTAAAAAAATCAATTAATTATCATTAATGATGTGCAAATTTTAAAAATGTCAGTAAATGACAGTTAAAAAGTGAGATGTGGGTAAATACCCCTTAAATTTAACCACTGATATCCATTATAAAGTGGGGGATAAATATTTTTGGATAAGAATAGTGTTCCACATTTTTTCAAATGTATATATGTTTAACTAATATTTGATTCATTTTATAATTAATAATATTAATAGTTTAGCCCATAGAGTGTAGAGAAGATGGTGATAAGGCATTTTGTGAAGACACTATGTTGGGCTAAGGTCAACGATTCGAAACTCCATGAGAAAAAATCCGACCATGCTAAGGGCTAGTGAGGCCCAGGCTGGGTGCAATCCCTAGGTGATTTTGACAACTTAGATGTCCCTAGGCCGCAACTACTCAAGCCACGAGTTAGGCCTATTAGCCATCTCAAAACTCACATGACCTATGAAACAAAATAATAATAATAATTTAAAATAAATTTATAATTTCATAGACAAGCACAATCTATAATTTATTAACTGATATTGTAGTAATACTTGCATAATCAAAGAAAGTTTCACTTCTTACATTCTGTTGCAGGTTACCAGTAGTTGAACACCCTATTCTGTTTAGTGATTCAGGATGAGCAAGTGGATAATTATAGAGTATTTGAAGGCCAGGAGGACATGAAACACCTCATGAGGAGCATTCAATATTGTATGGATGACATTATCATATGTCTGTAGAGGGTGGAGAAGTACATTGTGTCAGATTTTGATTTTGACTCTGAGAACATCACTGACACTCCTGCGGTGATCAATGTTCCACCGGTCAACATTGCTTCACCTCTAAACATTTCACCACCTCTCCACCAACTAATGGAGTTCCCCTTTCTCCAATGATCAGCTTTGACTAAAGGTATTATCTTAGCAACAAATTTCATTTTTGGCATCCCTTTTCAGTATCGACTGTGCACTAGTGGTTCAATGGATAACAAAGCGTGAACACAACGAACTCGTGCACGACTTTCATTACTCTAGATGGCGCTTCTTATGTCATTTTGTCTTTCCTCAATGATTTTGTTTTTTGTTATCAAAGGCTCGATCTCTTCTTTGGAAATACCTTTTGTAACCTTCTGAGCAATTTCTTATAAAACGAATAATAAATGATGGTTAAGGTAGCTTTTGGACTAGAAATGCTTTTAAGAGTTTTACCCATATATCTTGTTAGAGGCTTTTTGCACTACTCACTGTAAAAATATTTTGATTAATAGAAAATTTTACACCGATTAAAAAAAACATACTCACATAATCAAAGAAGTCGTTAATCTATACGTGATGCTTCTTTTGTATGTAATCTCTTCCATGAACATAAGAAAATAAAATTAAACAAATTTTGATGTATCAATAATTATTAGATATTTAGAGGATATATTTTTTTCGAGATATTGATTTTTTATTTTATTTGATATTGGATAAATTTAAATTTAAAATTAGCTAGATCTTTTGAG
Organism: Pinus taeda; assembly: GCA_000404065.3. Classification (NCBI taxonomy): domain Eukaryota; kingdom Viridiplantae; phylum Streptophyta; class Pinopsida; order Pinales; family Pinaceae; genus Pinus; species Pinus taeda. The sequence continues at coordinate 15,968 of APFE031009626.1, read as the reverse complement.
GTTAGTTCAGTTAGTTTTTATGTTTTTTTTTGTAAGCTTGGTAGGACTACATCTTCATCATATCCAACTTCTCACCCTGATCAGGGGGATTGCACAAGATTTGAACCCAAGACTTCCGGTTCGGTGAGACTTCATTTCCAAAACCATTGCCAAGTGAGCTATCCCAAGCGAACAATATAAAATGTATTTTAAAATAAGTATTTTGATACTTATTACCAACATATATCCATTTGAGTACAGATCTAAAATAGGTCGAGAGGGATCAATTTCTTCACGTGCAAACTTCTTTTGAGTGCAAAATACAATGCTTATTTTTTGACTATTTAAATTGTATTTTTTGAATGAAGTATATATAGGACCAAACAAACATTTTAACCATGCATAATTTTCTTAAAATGATATATAATATATTCATAATCGACATTAAAATATTTTACTTAACATGTACATCGAGACATTTTAGGAGAGCAAATTAAAATGATTTTTTTATTATTAATATATTTTTAAGTATATATATATATATATGAACATAAATTAGATTTGAGAAGATTTTTTGGCGTAAATCACATTAGAATGCTTTTGTCGACGTGTTTCGAACCAACGAGTGTGGTTCATCGTTAGGACAAGTTGAAGAATCAGATCCTGGCTACATGATAAATAGATAGAGTAGAACATACAACTGCTAAATTTGATCAGACAACGACTATATTGACATGGGCAATCAGAGTGGCTAACAACTATATTTGACTGAAAAATAGCTAATTGGATTGGATCAAGGGATAGGAATAGGAAAACAAAATTGGTTAAATAATAAGTGAGATGGTTATATGCCTATTTAAATAAGGTAATGTGAATATAGGAATTAATTAGACTTATATAAATGTTATATAAATAAATACTAAGTTAGTTGATTTAAGAATTAGTTTAATAACTATTCTATATAAATCAAAATGAATCATTGATTAAATGTTACATAATTTAAATGTAAGAGAGTTTTAATTTAAAAGGATTAATATTAAACCCATATGTAATTAATAGTTAATTAAACTTTAGTTTAATATAAGGTAATGAATTTAATTAATATGAATCAAAATTAAATTTTATAAAAATTAAATATAATTAGATATTTGATGTTATTTTAGAATTATATAATTAAGTATCTAGTTAATTAATTGTAAGTTAGTTTTAATTTAATTTAATTTAAAATGGGTTAATGTTAAATAAACATATAGCAACTAACCATTGTTACATCTATTATTAGATCTCATTAATAAAACTATCAAAGTCAACCTAAACTATAAACCTAAAACTATCTAGAGGTTATAATAGGAATAATCTATTAAATTGATAACTAATTAAGATAGTTGAATAATGGACCTAGGATATGCGGCACAATTTCTCACACTTAACTAACCAAAGAGGAGAAAGAAAGGAAGAAGTTTGCTTTAAATTTATTAGTTAATCCTAAGCAACTTTCATTAATATTTATAAAATGTTTAAATATCAAAATCTAAAACATAAAAATTAAGGACGATAAAAAGTGAAACCCCGATGATCAAAGGGGGAAGATAGGAAGGTTCCATAGAGAAGAATGCCATAAGGAGTAGTGAGGGGGGTGAAAATGGCTAGGAAGAGAGGGCAGGGATCCAACAACTGCTAATTTTCTAGCCGTCATCTCTATTGAGATTGCTTGGCCTCCCCCCTATATTGGTGAGACTGGTCGTTCTATCAATCAAACGATTAATGAGCACTCAACCGACTTAAAACATGGAAGGACCTGATCATCTACCTTAGCAGAACATGCCGAGAAGACAACATCACGTTTGTATTGAGGAGGCAAGTGTTATCGCTAGGGTTTCTCAATTTCACCACCGGAAGTTTAGGGAAGCAATTGAGATTGAAAAAACGTCAAGCAATCTCAATAGAGATGACGGTTGGAAAATTAGTAGTTGATGGATCCTTGCCCTCTCTTCCTATCCATCCCCCATCCCCACTCCCCCCATCGCCACTCCTTATGGCATTCTTCTCTATGGAGCCTTCCTATCTCCCCCCTTCTCTGATCATCGGGGTTTCCTTTTTTATTGTCCTTAATTTTTATGTTTTAGATTTTGTTATTTAATTTTTTTTATAAATACTAATGAAAGTTGCTTAAGATTAACTAACAAATTTAAAGCAAACTTCTTCCTTTCTTTCTCCTCTTTGGTTAGCTAAGTGTGGGAAATTGTGCCGCATATCCTAGGTCCATTATTCAACTGTCTTAATGAGTTATCAATTTAATGGATTATTCATATTATAATCTCTAGATAGTTTTAGGTTTATAGTTTAGGTTGACTTTGATAATTTTATTAATGAGATCTAATAATAGGTGTAACAATGGTTAGTTGTTATATGTTTATTTAACATTGACCCATTTTAAATTAAATAAAATTAAAACTACCCATTTAAATTAAATAAAATTAAAACTAACTTACAATTAATTAACTATACTAATTATATAATTCAAAATAAACATCAAAATATCCTAATTATATTAATTTTTATAAATTTAATTTTGATTCATATTAATTAAATTCGTTACCTTATATTAAAATAAAGTTTAATTAACTATTAATTACATATGGGTTTAACATTAACCCTTTTAAATTAAATCTATCTTACATTTAAATTACGTAACATTTAATTAATGATTCATTTTGATTTATATAGAATAGTTATTAAACTAATTCTTAAATCAACTGACTTAGTATTTATTTATATAACCTTTAAATAAGTCTAATTAATTCCTATTTTCACATTACCTTATTTAAATAGGCATATAACCATCTCACTTATTATTTAACCAATTTTGTTTTCCTATCCCTATCCCTTGATCCAGTGTAGTTAGCTATTTTCCAGTGAAATATCGTCATTAGCGAGTCTGATTGCCTAAGTCAATATAGTTGTTGCTTGGTCAAATTTAGCCGTTGGATGTTCTGCTCTATCTATTTATCACGCAGCCAGGATCTGATTCGTCAACTTGTCTTAACGATGAACCACACTATTTCAGAACCACACTATTTGGTTTGAAACGCCTCGACAAAAACATTCTAAAATCTTTTCAAAACTTGATATGAATCACAGAAGCCTTAATTCCACAAATAAATTAGATCTTCAAATAGTTTATTTAAATCTTTTATTAAAATATTTAAAAAAATAATACAGTTTTAAACTATCTTAACTCCACATTTGTTTAAATTTCTAATTACTTTACAACATATTTTTATTATTATTATTATTATAGACATTTTTTTAATTTTATTTTAAAACATAAATTTTTCAAACTCACAATTCCTCTACTGGAATTTATACTCACATCCCTTCATAACTCTTGACTCAATAAATTAATACCCAACAACATTTACCAAATATATCATCTACATTACTACACTAGTTATACTAACCCTACACTAGTTACAACCCAGGTAAACCATATACACAAACGAACTTATATGTTACTAAACAACAACATAAGCTTTACACCTTTTATAATTTAATGGACGACCATGAGCTGTATACCTTTTATTTAAATCTAGAATGTCCTGATAACAATACCCTGTTAAACAACAACTGTAACCTTTATATTTTTATTTAAATATGGAATGTCCCAAAGAACAATACGTCGTGCCAAGCACAGAATTCCATACTCACATTCATGACTTAGTAGTTAAGTTAATTGTTAAAGATTAAAATTCCATTTCTTAATAATTGATGACTTTAGCGAAAATTTTGAAATTATTTATGGTTATAAAAATATGCATGTTGTTTTAGATTTGTTTTATAATTTATAAAATTGGTAAAAGCTTATTATAAGGAGAAGCATAGAGATATTTTATTGACACTTTATTTTTTAAATATAATTTTATTTTATTTTTTATTTATTTTTTTATATGATAACGTGCTTCAAATGATTCTTTTTCTTTCACACTAACGAGAAACCCAAAATATATTAACATTGGAAACGATTGAAAAAAAAATAAACAAATCAAATGAAGTAAATTTGCTAGAATTTAGATTTCTGTGATCTATATTAATTGTAATAGTATTTTTGGTAGAAATCACATAAAATAAAACCGTGTTGATGCGTTTCGAACCAACCAATGTGGTTCATCTTCAGGGCAAGATTCGAACCAACAAGTGTGGTTTTCGATTTTGTTTTATTTTATATATATGAATTTTGATGATTAAATATTTGGTTAGTTTTATTTTAATTTTGGACTAAATTTCTCGAGGTACAATTTTTTTTTAAGTTTTGCACTTGAAAAAGAGATTGAAATATTTAATTCCTCACTGCACTTGATAGATCCGGAGTTAAGTTGGATTTACGCTGTTTTAATTTTTAATAATTGATAATTATAATTTTTATTTTATTTCATGTTATTAATTTAATTTAATTTAATTTTTATGTAATTTTACTCAACTAAGCTTTAAGTCTATGAACATGGGTGAAGGGTTCACCTGAAACATTGGTCAAATCCATGAACACAAAACACACTTTTCCATAAGTCTTCATTAACAACAATTTAGAATGAGTCAAATGTTTATATAACATAACACAATATGAAATTACAACATTTCTTCCTATTGAGCTCAGAAGTGGCTCTCCACCCAAATGTTGTATATATATATATATATATATATATATATATATTATATATATATATATATATATGATGTTTTGATTGTGAAATGAGAGATGGTTTTTGGGCATGTGGTATCGTGGAGTCATGGTATTGGATTTTGGATCTACCAAGCACCCAGAAGTATCAAATCTCTTTTTCCTTTAAAAGAGGTTTGCATATTTGATAACTCTGAGTGCTTGGTAGATTTGAAGTTAAGATGGATCTAGGTTGGTTTAATTCTCCCCTTTAAATAGGCTATATTTCACATGATTATCGTGGGTCAATACCATCGGTTAATATCGTGTAGTTATTTTCATTTTAAGGTTTTTTGTTTTGTTTTGACCAAGTAAAGATGTTTTCTTGTTATTAATTTAATTTAATTTTTATTTTTATGTAATTTAATCAAGTCAAAATGTTTATGACATTACAACATCTCTTCTATAATGGGTTGGAGAGCGCATTAATATCCATCGTAAAGTGGGAGTGTATATCCATGGTTAAAATTCTTGTTATATTGTAACTCTTAAGATTTTATGTGCTTATTAATGAAATTTCGATATGGTTACAAAATTATTATTTTAATTTATATGGTAAAATTGATCTTAATTGATAGTTATTATTTAAATCTTATATACTTTAATGTGATAGAAGGTTTAACTATATCTTAAAAGTAATAATACTCTTTTGGCTTTTAGATTTATTTAATTTAAAAAACAAATGTTATAAAATTAAATTGAATAAAAATAGTTATATAATATTTGGATTGTGAAATGATAGATAGTTTTGAGTATCTGGTATTAGTAAACCTTGGTATTGTAACAAAACTTATTTACAAGTCAATACTATTTATTGTAAAGTGGGTGTCAATATCACGGTTAAAAATATTGTTATATTGTAAGTATTAAAGTTTGTATGTGCTTATAAACTAAATTTCAATATGGTTATAGAATCATTATTTTAATTTATAAGGAAAAATAGATTTTAACTTATAGCTACTACTTATATACTTTAATGTGATATGTATATTATGATTTTCTTTTATCTAAAAATTTATTTGTAATTTTAATTACAATATATAAATTGAATTTTATTTTTTTTATTACTTTTAACTTTCTAGGACACTACAATATCTCCCCCATATTGGGTTCTATAAGATCCATCTTAACTAGGGATCTACTAAGTTCCTAGAGAGATCAAATTTCTCAAGATGCCAACCTCTTTTTGAGTGCAAAATTTGAGGAAAAGTTTACACCTCAAAAGATATGATTCCTCAAATCTCTCTAGAACTAAGATGGATATCTTATAATTTGTTAATGTAAAAAATACTTTATATTTTTAAACTTAATGTTACATGGTAACATCTCCCCCTAATATTTTATTCATATTTACTCAAGGTGTGCATGGCAATATGAAAGAATTACATATCTCTCTCACACCAGAAAGTAAAAATATAATAGCAAAAATAATTGTGTGTGAGTGTGTAAAGAGAGAGAGATTATATCATGTGGATATATGTTTTCTACTTGAGAATATGACTAGGCATGTATTAACATTTTAATGTGGAGATTAAAATGTTCAATGTGAATCATGCACATGTTATATAAAACTTAAGAAAAAAAATCTTTATAGTTAAAACATTTTATTAGTGTTTTGCTCAAAACCATCATAGATCCATATTCATTCCAAATCTACCAAGAGTCAAATTTCCCAAGATGCAAACCTTTCCTTATGTTATTCACTCAAGTTTTGTACTAAGAAAAGAGGTTTGCACCTCCACAGATTTGACGACATCTCCTTCATCAATATTGATTTGATCACATCTCCTTCATCAATATTATTTTAGACGTCATAATTAAACTCTATATTGACTAGTGAAGAAATTACACTTCTCCCTCATATGAAAAAGTTAAGGTAAATTAAATTTCTTTTACTATCAATTACTTTGTTTCTCTCTATATAAAGTTGATGTAAAAGTATGTTATTTACAAGAGATATGGGGGAAAATTAGATTTTTTTTACCATCAATTAATTTATCTCTTTACTATTAGTTACTTTGCCTCAGTGGATAATTTCTTGGAAGCTAGAGGGCGACGCTGGGAGGACTGTGAGGAATGGCACACAACTACTGTTTGAAGATTAACTAGGGGGAATTCCCTTTTCCTTGCAATAAAAACTCTCGTTTTTTTCTCAACAGTCTTCGTTTTTGCATAGTTGAAGAGAGGAGTCAACGGGGGCTATTTTGAAAATGCATCAGTTATTGAGCAGGGAAGAAAATCAGGAGCAGTTACAACTAGCAGGAGTTGGGGCTTAGTGGGTCTGGAATTTCTTGATAGTTTCCAGAATGGGAATGAAAGATATAGTTGGTTTTGAAAAGGTAGAAGGTGATGGAAGCCCTATCTTTAGAAACGTGGAAGAGCTCATAGCCTCTTGGTATGTTAGGAGACAAGTCTTTGAGGGATTCTCCTCCAAATCAAAATCCCCCATGGATCAGTTTCATCGATGGTTTGGGGCAAGGGTACGCAGTTGGAAGAGCTACCAACAAAGACAGTTGGTAGTCTAGGGAAAGATGTGAAGATGTGATCACTCCCCCTAGTCACATTAGGGCAAAGTAACTGTTAGAGGAGCTACAAGGGAAAAACTACATTCCCACACTCCCCTTTGGTTATATTCACACCCATGTAGTTTTGTCGACCCAGAGTTTCACTAAGGTAATTGTGTCTTGCTCTCCATGTGCCTTCAGAGCTCAGGGGGGAAGGAGTGATGGATACTTGGACGATTTGATTAAGTAGGTTTCAATTTTATTTCAACGAACTATCCACAAAACCCCACTCCCCTATGTGTCAAGTGACCAGGAGTGACGAAATTTGGGGAGGAGAACAAGATATTCATACAGGCAAGGGCTTTACTAAAAAAAATTCAGGGTCTTTAGGCTAAGAAGCAAAAAAAGAGCTTAAAAAGGTTACAAAAAGGAAGAATACCCATAAAAAACTCAACCTAAGCTTGGGGATGTATGTGCGATGCAAGAAGTGGTAGCAATGGCATACATAATACTTGTCGTTAGAACTCGGGATCAGAAGTTTAACATCAAAACGTTAAAGATTGGGTTGTAGCTGAAGTAAGTCCAATTGTTCACAACCGTCTTGATGTTTTTTGTTAGCCAAAGGGTGAATACATCTAGACTGTCTAATGAAGAAGCCTTAGTCATATCTCAGTGGGTATGGAGTATTGATTCGACTCCTATCATTTTTAAATTTTGGACACCTCTTTTCGATGCAAACAAAGAAAGATTAGATGTATCACCAATATGGGTTCGAATCCTTGGCTAGCCTTCAAAGTTATGGAGGATGATATTTTTCAAGATGTTGGAAAAAATATGGAGACCTTCATGGCGGTGGACAACTCTTTTTGACAAAATAAAGACAAGACGATGTCAAGAATCCTGGTGAACATCAATCTTAGGGGGGTTATCAGAAGCTTTGAACACGAGGAATGGTGGAGGCACCCTGCAACCTCTGGATTTTGAAGGGGTTTTGTTTAAATGTTGAATATGTGATCAATACAGTCACATGCTCAAGTTCGATAAGTTGTCATTCAATAAGAAAAAGAAGAAGATGAGGAAGTGACCCCAGATGAAGGAGGCAATTAAAGTATCTATATCAAAAGCTGGATAGAACTCTCCTAGACATGAGACTACACAGGCTCCTACAAATACTCACATGGGTGACAAACCAACCCTACCTCACCAAGATGTGAACCTGACAAAGGATTTGGCTTGGACACTTATAGGTGATGATCATGCACATCCTGTACCTACTGGATTTCTTGCGGCCTCCTCTATTGGTATGTTGGTCTTCGAGCCTCCTGTTACTGCTCTCATTGAATCTTTTTCTGTTTTGGGTAAAGAATGGGCATCGATTCCTCATAATATGTATTTCGCGCCCTCTTATTCATCAGTGACATCCCTATCCTTTCCATTTGTAACCTGTGACCTACTTATGGGTTCCTTTGGACCCTCTTCCTCTTTGGTTCATGTCTCTCAAGCTCTGTTTGATATTGAGTCAGCTGACAATTTTATTCTTCACAATATGAGATATAGATAGATCATCTCACATATTGGGGATCTACTGGGAGGGTTGGGAAAGATTTAGCCCACTACTGGTGGTAAAAGGGGCAAGGGAAGAAAATCCAACATGTCAAAATAAAAATAACGGGCTCATTTCAAATTGGTTGGTGGTAAACAACAATCAATATACAGGGTGCTTAGAGTTGTGGTCGCCCAAGGTGGGGTGGAATAATGAAAGCCCTCTCTTTTAAATGCAGAGGATTGGCAAGCTCCTATAAGAAACTTTCCCTCAAATGTCTGATCTCAAATCATAATCCTCACATCATTCAGGAAACTCTGGAGTTTGGGGAGGATGTAGTCAAATTTCTTGAATCCATTTTTAGTTGCTGGAAATTCATACTTATTGATGCTCAAGGGTGCTCGGGTGGCTTAGCATTGAGCTAGCACACCCAGCACATCAAGCCTTGAATTTTTGGGGTATCAAATATGGCTTGGGGTTGGAGTTCCTCTCGTTGAAACTAAACCTTTCCCTTACCTTGGTAAATCTATATCATCCAAATCGGGATTGCAGACCTTATTAGGACTCTTTGTTCGAGAACTCTGTCTTGGATAAGGAAAACTTGACCATAAGAGGGGGTTTAAACTTCTCTCTGGGAAATTTGGAGTCATGGAGACCCATAGGTGTTCCAGACCCTCTATTTGGCTATGTTCTTCATCACCTAACTAAAAATAAGCTCACTGAAATTGAACCTGTGAAGATAAAGTTGAAATAGAGGAATCGTCGGGTAGGGCCGGATAGAGTGGAAAAAAGACTTGATAATTTTTTTTTATCTGAGCATCTGATGGATAGGTTGAACCTATCTAGACAATGTATAGATGAAAATGGGGTGAATCAGATCACTCCCCTATTATTTTGGAAATGAAGGGAGGTAGTAAGAAACTGGGAAACCACTTCAAGATGAACTCCTCCTGGATACAAGAGGAGGAATTCATAAACTTGGTGAAGGCTCAATGTAACTTTATTGATCGTAGGGAAGGTAGGTCAATAGAAAAATAGTTTGAACTCAATCTTTGAAATCTCAAAGATCATATCAAGGCACGGGCATAACTAAAGCGTGAAAAAGAAGAGGCAGACTAGCTAAAGGTGGAACAAGAATTGAAGGAGCTATTGGAGATAAGAGAGGAGGGCTTCTCCAGTGAAGAATATAAAGAAGCTCTTTTACTATTGGAGAAAAGAAGAAGGGAAATTTTGGTTGCAAGAGAAGTAGCTTGGTGCCTCAAGAGCAGGGCAGTCTCACTTGAATGAAAATACGAAACCACCAAATTTTTCCAAGCATATGAAAAAGGGTGAAAGACTTAGAACACAATATGGAGCATGTGAGACCAGGAAGATAGAGAATCATTTTCTTTTAAGGGTTTAGAATAGATGGGTAAGTCCCATTTTCAATCACTATTAAACAAAGATCCACAAAACTCCATTGTGGATATATTACGAGTTACTTGTTTGTTCCCAAGCTATGTCAAGGAAGAGGACATTGAATATTTACTAGCAGAAGTCGCTCTAGAAGAGTTGAAGGAGGTGTTGGCCAGTTTCCAAAAGGACAAAAGCCCAAGGCTTGATGGCTGGGTGATTGAATATGTTTCGACACTCTTTGAGGGGATATACCTATTGAAAAATTAATAGGACATGAATTAGGGTCATTTCTCTTTTACTTGATAATTTATTGTGAATATATGTTGGTTTCTTATTACTTTTGTTATGTTCTTTTCATCAAATAATTACAAAAACCATAAACCATGAAGATCACAAAAATACAATGAACACAAGATATAGGCTCCAAGCCAGGGCAAAATCTCACAAAAGGGGAAAACCCAGTTAAATCTTGTCTTCTTATAGAATCAGATGAAAGTGAGAAATCCAAGACCCAAATACCAAGACCATGACCTCCCACAAGACCCAAGTCAACCCTCCTTCCAAGCTCTTCCAACAAGTCAAATTCAACTCAAGTCAAAGCCTTCCAAATCTGGTCAAACCTCTGATTTTAAACCCCCTGCAACAAAATTTCAAACCTGCAGTACTTCGGAAATATTTCTGCCCCTATAGCAGCTTCAGAAACTTGCACATGTGAGAGAATCAGGGCAAAACAACAATCTTTAGATCTCTGCTCTCTCTCTTTTGACTTTCTTAGACCTTCACTCTTCTTTATAGACTTCTTTGCTGGTATTTCTCTGTTTCCTTAGCACAAGAATCAAAATCTCTTACTTTTCTCCAAATGAGGTTGAATTGTCCTCTATGTATACACATCCAAGAGGTTGAATGAGTCCCTTCCAGAGCCGACTTGTTCAGGCAAGGTGGACTTGGTCTTATGAGGACAAAATTTACAATTCTGACTCAAATAAAATTATTTTTCCTTCTCTTTTCAAAATTCTAAATGGGACTTGACTCTAGTACAATAAGTTGACTCATGACAAATATTCTTTTGACTCAAAGAACCCTAGAAGCATGAAGAACATGCTTGACCTAAATAACAATTTGCGTTGAGCATGAAACCCATTCTTAAAAAATAATAATTTTGTAGAAATAATTCTAAATTCACAACAATTAATGAATTCAAATTGAAAACAACAAACACAAATTTCTTCTACTCAATCTGTAGAAGGGAAACATACAATAGAAAAAACATGCAATCATTCAATCACAATGAACACAATGTTTTTATTAGGGAACCCAACTAGGAAAAACCCCTCCTTTGTTTGTTGTAGAAATTTCACTTGTAGAACAAACCGATATATGCAATGTCCTAAAGCATAATACTTGTTCTACTTCTACAAAACATTAAGCGGAAGCATAATTGAATT
>APFE031009624.1:0-39673 GCA_000404065.3 Pinus taeda | reverse complement strand
GCAGGTATTGAGCAGCGGAGGCAGGCAAGCAGCGAAGGAGATTTGAGCTAGTGATTAATTCAGATCTGAGCTGTATTGTGTGTAACAGAGGTGGAGATACTTGTGAGAAGTATTATGCTGTGTAATGTTACATGACTCAATCATTAAGATACAGATATTTGGGATTTTTAGCGAGATTCTTTCCCCGGGATACACACTGTGTTAATGTGTGAATGCTCTTGATGTTTTATTGTTATTGATGCTGCTATATTGATGATCAACGTAGAGGAGCTTATGTATTGTGTATGTTTTCCGCAATAGTACATGATAAGGATAATCTCTGTTGAATATGTGTTAAATTATTCAAAATTTCTACAGATAGAAGAAGAACTTGGTATCGGTCGCGATGTTGGAGCACAAAGGCTATGATGTTGTCTTTAGTAACGGAAAGGCGTTCCTAAGACACATAGCCACGGGTCAGACCAAGAGGATCGGGATTCGAGTGAAGAATCTCTGTAAACTAGAGGTAGATGATTGTGCAACATTGAGTTCGGAAGCAGAATTGGTGCAAAGCCAAGACATTGGTGAGTTATGGCACAAGCGGTTGGGCTATTTGCATCATGGGGCCTTGAAGATAATGCAACAGATATCTACAGGCTTCCCAAAGGTAAACTTGAGCAAGTTGGCACATGCAAAGGTTGTACCTTAGGAAAGTATGCCAAGTCTTCCTTTCATGACCGAGACAGTCGAGCAGAAGCGATCTTAGAGCAAGTTCATATTGATTTGTGTGGACCATTATCGATGGTATCCATAGTGAAGCAAAGGTATTATGTGATTTTCATTGATGATTATTCTCATAAATGTTGGATTTATTTCATGCAAAAGAAGGACCAAACCTTCTCAAAGTTTTGTGAGTTCAAAGCTTTGGTCGAGAAAGAGTCAGGGAAGAAGATCAAGGCCTTGATGAGTGAAAACGGTGGAGAATATGTCTCTCAAGAGTTTAAGGACTTTTCTGTAGGGAAAGGAATAAACGAGAGTTGACGGAACCTCATAACCCATAGCAGAATGGGGTGGCCAAAAAGAAGAATAGAACGATTGTAGCAGTAGCTCGGGCGATGCTACATGACCAAGGCCTACCACTTCATTTGTGGGCTAAGGCATGCAACATAGTGATCTATTTGCAGAATAGAAGCCCACATCGCATACTTGGGATGAAGACACCAGAGGAAGATTTCTCTGGTAAAAGACTAGATGTGGGTCACTTCAAGATCTTTGGCTCATCAGTATATTGCCATGTGACAAAGGATGCACGGAAGAAGCTTGTGCCGACAGCAGAGTTGGGGATACTTGTGGGGTACACTAATACACCCCACAACTATCAGGTGTATCTACCTACCAGTCGAAGGACAGTGGTTTGTAGAGATCCCAAGTTTGATGAGCAGAAAGCCATGCGAGTTTCCCTTGAGAGGGAGCTCCAACTAGAGGCTGTGGGGGAACTTTTGGTTCCTAAGGAGGAGGAGCCTCAGACTGATGTAGAGCAGCTGCATGCAGAGGATCCAAGAGTGGAGACATCCACTCAAGAACAGTCTTCCAAAGATGGACGGAAGCGCACAAGAGAAGCTGACAGATTGTTGTCAGATGCGAGAGAGAATGTGGGAGAACCATCTTCTCAACGCAGACAGAGGAGGTCACCTGAGAGGTACACTGGATACATGGCCCTTATTGGGGAATGTGTTGAGACCGAGCCATCTGCCTTTGAGGAAGCAGTGCAGCATCTGATTTGGGTTGATGCTATGGTGGAGGAGTATGACACCATAGTTTGTAATAGTGTTTGGGACGTGGTTCCAATACCTGAGAACAAGTCAATTGTGAGCTCCCGTTGGCTTTACAAGGTAAAGCAAGTTGTTGATGGTAGTGTGAAGAAACATAAGGCAGGATTTGTTGCCCGTGGTTTCTCACAAGTCGAGGAGATTGACTATGATGAGACTTTTTCTCCTGTTGCAAGGTACTCATCTATCAGAACGATGTTGGAACTATCAGCATAGATGGGTTGGAAGATCCATCAAATGGATGTGAAGACTGCATTCCTCAATGGTAGGATTGACGAAGAGGTGTACATAGAGTAGCCGAAAGGTTTTGAGACCTTCGATCGTGAGTCGCATGTGTGTCGACTTAAGAGAGCTTTGTACGGGCTGAAGCAAGCACCTTGTGCTTGGTACACCAGCATAGACAACTACTTCACTGGTTTGGGCTTCACAAAGAGTGAAGCGAATGTGAACCTGTACCACACCATGGTGAAAGGTAAGTAGTTTATCATTGTACTTTATGTTGATGATCTCATATTGATAGGTGATGATCAGTTAATCATGTCTTACAAGGAGGACCTTGCAAGAGAATTCGAGATGAAAGACATGGGTCTCATGCATTACTTGCTTGGCATGGAAGTATGGCATAAGGATGGGGAGTTGTTTGTGTCTCAAGGCAAGTATGCCCATGAGATACTCAAGAGATCCCACATGGAGAATTGCAAACCCATGCAGACTCCTCTAGCAAGTAACTGGAGGAAGAAGGATGCTACTTCAGGAGAAGTAGTAGAGGCTACTGTGTACAGGCAGCTTATGGGTTCACTAATGTACTTAGCGAACACACAACCAGATTTGTGTTATGCGGTGAACCGGTTGAGTCAAGCAATGGTTCAGCCTACCAAGATGTTTTGGAAGGCAGAAAAACATGTATTGAGATACCTCAGAGGCACATCTCAGTATGGATTATGGTACAGACGGACAGAGGAAGTGAAGCTACAGGGCTTCACTAATGCAAATTGGGTAGGGAGTCCATTAGATCGGAAGAGCACATCAGGAGGAATTTTCAACCTTGGGTCAGCTGCAGTTTCTTGGTACAGCAGGAAACAGAGGTCGATTGCACTTAGCTCGGTAGAGGCTAAATACATGGCTACTAATCAGGCAGCATGTGAGGCCATGTGGACGCAAAAAATTCTAGTTGGTTTGTTTGATCAGAGGACGGATCCAACTATGATCTATTATGATAATCAGAGTTGTGTCAAACTCTCTAAGAATATAGTATTTCATGATAGGTCCAAGCACATCGACATCCAACATCATCATCTCAGAGACTTTGTAGTAAAGAGGATCATGTTGTTGCAGTATATTTCGACCGAGGAGCAAGATGCTGACATTTTGACAAACGCATTGTCAAAGTGTAAATTCGAGTTCCATAGAGACAGGTTGGGGATGGCGGATAATCCCTTTCTTGTTGAGCAGAAGTGTTGAAATGTGGCAACAAGAATATTCTAATTTTAATTTGTCCTTGAATTAAAATTGAAAATTAAAATTCGAATTTAGTCTCACCAGTTGCTTGAAAAATAATTAATTAATTCATCTTGAGTTAATTAGTTGGAGAAATTCAAGCTAGAACTCTTTCTGAAGTCATGCAACAGTTATCCCTTAAATTAAGGAGATAAGATTGACTTATATTTGAGTTGTAATTAGTTAGCTCAGTTTACTGAGTTAATCCCAGTTAAATTAGTTCCAAATTGTTTGAGGAACTAATTGTGAGTTCAGTCAGTTAATGCACACATGCATCCAACTATTGTACTTCAGATAACTGAAGATTCTCTCATCAATAACTCATGTAGGTCTACTCTTGAGTACTACGTAGTTTTACAAGGTGTGAGATTAGTGTGAGTGATCAGTGTTACACTTGGTAACAGTAGGATCACCCAGGAGAAACATCGCAAGGAAATAGGAGCTTGGAGGGTAGAGGAGAAGGCTTATGAGCAGTCTATTTTGTCTATGAGCATCTGTGAGGGATTGTACTGAGCACTGGCTAGCTGTGAGAGCTAAAGCTTTGTGTAATCCTGATATATTTCCACTTGTATGATAATACATATAGTGGTGTTTTTAGCTGAGGATTTCCCTTGAGTATTCTTCTGTGTTTGATGTGCATTGATTCTTCTTCTGGTTATATGTGTTCCGCTTGATCTTGCTCAAATCTATTAAGCTTCTGCAAGTTTGATTGTAGAAGTAGATTAAAGTATTTTTCTTTAGTTATATTGCATTATCAAGTCAATCTATAGCCAGAATTTCTACAAAATACAAAGAAAAATAAAAAGAAACATTCAAAATACAATCAAACAATAAAGAGAGTATATCGTGGAATGAACATTGTAATTATAAAAAAATTGTTTACATGTCCATCGATGTCTTGTTAGACATTCCTAAAACATTTTCTTTCTCAAAATAACCATGAAGTGAAAGGATCACTACATTAAAAACATCGATGGACAACCTATGCTCAAATCATTTTTAATTGCCACTTAAAATTTAATTGAAACAAGATATAGCACTGATCTCAAAGAACTTACAAAAAAAACCTTGGTGTCACAAACTTTCTCAATATTTGTATCAAAGATTATAGTAAGTTTTTATACTTCTTTCAGGACTATCTACTATATGGCACTTATCTTTGGTAAACTTCAACAACATATTACACACTTTAAATGGAAAATCAAATACAGTTTCAACAAACAGACTAAAAAATTAAGATTGAAATGCATATAGACACTGATAGCATTGAATAGACAATATGTTACCAATAAGCATATTGTTTTTAATAACTTAAAGGAGGACAAAATACAAACCTAAGTATGATTTAAGAGCCTTTTGAAGATTTCCATACTTCTTTCCCACAGACTCTTTCAACATGCATTTAAAAAATGGGTAACAAAGTTACCTATAGCTCCATCCATTGAATTAAATAAGAAAATTTTATTTTTAGCCTCTTGCTCTTGGGAGTGTTGTTTTTACATTGCCCCTATTTCTAAGTGTGTCGTCCCATCATCCAACCTACAAAGGGAAAACAAATATATTCATTTGTTTAGTGGAAATCAAATGTAAAACCCACTCAACTCGATCTGTACATGGCATAAGCATAATGAACTAGTACAATAGAAGCATGCTAACTCAAAAATAGGAGATGATAAAAAAGAACAATGGAACATTGTTTCCTGCCACAAAATTTTATCTAGCCACAATAGTCAGAAATATGTTATGTATCAAGATATGCTCCTCATTGGCACATGCATTTCCTTATTCCATGAAATCTTGCATATCTACTCCCCTGTTACTATACATGATCCTCAATCCTAGAGCTTGAGGGCAGTAAGAATCAAGCTTCTACATGCATTCATGCAGGTTCATATTCATGGTCAAACCAGTGAGCATGCCAATGAAATTGGGACTTCTCGATCTTGGCTAACATTGCTTTCCTGGAGATTTGAGAAATTGATTTGTTTCAGAGCTCTCTGGCAATGACATTGGGATTTCACATTCTTGCCTAACATTATTTGCCTGGAATAATGTTCTTGGTACATGGGATTTCTCACTCTCATCCTTGGTACCTGCTTCTTGCATGGGTCATCATAGACAACTTGATGTCATAAAGTCAAACAGAGATCAAAATTTAACCATAAATCCTATAGTCAAATATTAAGGTCCATCTTACATAATGCATTTTAAGGAATTTCTCACCATATCCCGCAATTAAATAAATATATTACCACGTTTGAATGATAAATTTCCAATTTAAGAACCTAATATCATCAACTTAAATCAATATGACTAGCCTCACATCTTACATCACAAAAATAATTATTCTTATATAATGACCCAATTTTAAAATTAAAATCATAACCTTCAAAGTTTTCAATTACAACCATTTCTCATTAGCCTCAAATGAGGGCATGTATATTATGGCTTTAAATGGAAACTATAATCTAATTGAAAGATACAATTTATAAAGAATGCATAAAAAATTGAATATGTAATCAATGTGAAGTATGTAATTTATCCGACATAATTTAAAATTTAAAGATAAAAAATAAATAAATATGTAATTTATACCACATTTTAAAATTTAAAGATAGAAAATAAGTACAAATAATACAAATTGAAATTTAAAAACTTTACATAAATGCATTATTTTTTAACCTAAAACCTTATACATTTATAAAATCTCAAATATGAATCAATCACTTTAATATTTCAAACTTCATATAAAAAAAAATCCTCACTAAGTCACTCACGATTACTTCCTATAAACCAACATACTAACCATAACGTAACATTTGTATAATATCGTCTTCCATGAAAGGACCTTTACACATTGGATAGTGTACAATTCCAAAGCTTGCCTTGATCTATTCACTTGTTACTTTGTGTAAAGAAACAAAGTACATTGTAATAGTGTGGGAATGATAATTCCAAGTATTGCATGCCCCCCTCTCTTGTTTGGTCAAGCAATTGAGACCATGCTGGTTGGAAGTATAATTAGGAAAAGCACCTTAAATGTGATTTGAGAGCTATCAAAGGCATCATTGGCATGGTTTGAGTATGAATTCCTCAAAGGGTATATGTCGTGCATTTGTCATTAGGAAAGTGGCTGACTAAAAGCACCTCATTTCATTATTCTCTATTGTCATATACATCCCTCCATCCATTCATTTATACATCCCATATTCCATCCATCCAAATGAAACTTTATCTCTGATGTCCCAACAAGAATCGTTATCCCCAAGGCCATAGCAATCTGGCAGTGAAATGAAATATCTCTGAAAGGGAAAGCCCCGATCCCACCAACTCTCTGGGCTACTAGAACATTTGTCCCTCAATCCCTCTATCCAACCACATGTCATGAGTTCTAGATGTTTCTAATCAAATTTATTCGTGGAAGTTCCAAGATCTCTGCTAAAGAAAGGGAAACCCTATCATTGGTACAAGAAAATTGCCAGGAATAAGAAAATCATTAATGGCAAATGCACAGTATCCTATTCAATTTTCTAAGAAATTTAATTTTATCCACAAAATAAGAAACATTGTTTTTGAAACTAATAATAAAGCAGTGGATGATGAGAAAGTAAAGTAAACTAGTGAAGAAAGCAAAATGAAGATATGTGTAGACTGATGTGCAGAGGAGAAGTGTCGTAATCTGACTTTGAAAAGAAGAGATAGTAGGTGGAGAAGAAGAAAGATCCACATTACCCATAGTGCGGATTTTATGTTCTGATTGCATCCTTTTTCTGTAATGGGACGCGGAAAATAGGCCATGTAACAAATTAATTATTTCCACTCCAACATGGTAAAGTTCATATTTATGTAACGAGAACCCAATGATACATGTAGGGTGGGATAAATGATTCCCACACACAAATATGAAAGATACAGTCTCTTCGACTCTGAAATGCATGATAAGAACCACTGTGAGATGAATAAGAAAATCTTAGGATCAAGAATAAGAAAATCGCTAGTTCAATTTCCATCATAAGCACCGATAGAATATGAAATCACTTAGGTGGTTTAGATGTCATGCTTTCAGGGGCACCTTCAAAAATCCAACCCTACCATATAAATCTGGATCAGTGCTACTATCGCAAATACAGTGCCAAGTTGTAAAACAATGCCAATTATCAAGGAAGGATCTACGACCTGTAACCTGTAGAGTTTGCCACCAAAGCACCCAAAACCCCAAATTTACTACCTCTACAATTTAATCATTTTTTTCCTTGGTAATCGATCCAATCCAGTCCACATAGTTATACCATGGCGACAAAATTTTCTTAATGAGAGATGAAATTTCGATGAGAAAATAAAAGTAGAGGAAGAGCTCAAAAATAAAGCAAGAAAATTGAATTGTGAAAAAGAGAAAAACAAGGAGAGTGAAAAATACCTTTGAATCCAACAATTTAAAGTGTAAAAATAGAAGATCTGGGCAGATGTGGGAAGATGGTTGAACGATGGGTGGTAGAATTTTGTAAATGGGAGACACTTATTGATCTCACATGCATGTGTTGCAATCAAGCCAATGTGAAGCCTTCGTTTGTTTCTTACGAGCCCCATGTTCATTGCATTACATAATCAAAATGTCGATATTTAACCGTAGCATCCGACGTGTAATGACAATTTAGTGAAATATTTTAAAAGAAATTCAAAGCATATTTAGCAATTACATAGTCCTCTAGGACAAATCAAGCAAGTACATTTTCAAGGGAAAATCGTTGCATCCAAATAAAGCTAAGAAGAGTAACTTGCAAACAATTTAGAAAAACTATTTGGATGATCCCATGACCAAAATAAAAAAAAAAAAATTACATTTGGATTTGTTGAAAATGTTATGCTTCCTAGACCTGTAACTGAAAAGTGATTACTTCAAAGTTCAGTCTGCATCAGTAGCTCAAGACATGGCTTCCAAAATACCAAATAAAGCAGACCTACTGTAAATATGAAGATTAGTAAAAAGTTAATGGAGGCACACCACTACCAATATTATAACTTCCATAACTGATTGATCCATGATAGTAGCCAACCCCATACAAAGACGATTGTATACTTTCTGATGGATATAAATGAGATTTAGAAAAAGATGATGGGTTGCTTTCAACATCATAGGTCGATTGACATATGTCTTGGCTTCCCCTGTCATATACACCCTGACCAGGTAAATTGTAAGACAAGATACTGGATATGTCTTGGCTTCCCCTGTCATATACACCCTAACTAGGTAAATTGTAAGATGCGATACTAGCCATTGGAGTAGGATGTTGTAAGTCAAAAAAATTGGAATGGGTAAAGGAACTGGGATAGGAAGGTTTAGTAGGGAGAAACGAATAAGAATTGGAAAGGGAAAAGGTACTAGGAGGGGTATTTTTAGGGAGCAGGGAAAGGGGCAAAGGAATTGGGATGGGAAGGTTTAGTAGGGAGAAACGAATAAGAATTGGAAAGGGAAAAGGTACTAGGAGGGGTAGTTTAGGGAGCAGGGAAGAAGAATTGGGAAGGGAAAAGGCACTCGGAGGGGAGGGTTTAGGGAACAGTGAACCAACAATAGTACCAGCATGACCAATACCACCACCACCACCATTATCATTGTTAAGATGGTCCCATTTATTCTAAGTCCTAATGTGTCATGCCCCCACACTGGCGGTACTCTTCCAACCACACTATAGTGAGGTGCGGCACCACCGACCACTTTCCTTTGACCAATACTTATGACTGTGGACTATGCTTAACATTCGTACTTAGTTTATTTCTTCTTTACCAAGTATTAAGTTTTCCTTTATACACAGTGAAAACCATAAACATTCACCACAAAAAACATTACACATATAAATGCACAATAGTATAAAGGAAGGGGCAACTCCCCATTGTGAGTCTGCCCGTATATCAATATATATAAATCACAATATTTCATGTACAAGTTAAATCTTGGAGGAAACCCCAAATTTACACTTAGCCAATTTTACAACTTCAGCAATCTCGATTGCCCAGCTCGTCGGCACATCCAAACGGTCGCCGCACGTTCTGCCCAACTCTCCGTTTTCCCCTGAATGCGTTCGTTCAACTCGTCGAACGAACCGTGTCATTTTCCCAACTCGGGCGCCCTACCCGTGTTACCGTGCACGCCTACCCGACATGTCTGCACGCTGGTCGCTTCTTGTTCACAAACCCAACACTTCAAACGACTTTCTGAACAGTCGTTTAACCTCTTGAACAACTCCCTGAATGCTGCTCGTTCAACCCTAAACAGACCTCCTGAACAGTTGTTTAGCCACCTTGAATGACAACATGAACGAACCCTGAATGACTCCTGAACAACACCCTGAATGATGCCTGAACAACACCCTGAATGATGCCTGAACGACACCCTCCGATGCCCTATTCGGTTCACCTGTGCGACCTACCCGTGCGCCCTGGCACGCCCTGCGGCTTGCACGACTTCGCACTTCGTTCGACGTGGGTGCTACGGCCTGCAACCGCCTGCACCATGCCTTCACCTCAGCACCAACTCACACTTCTTTACTTCTCCACACTTGGATGCCTTAGAAGCTCGTTGATTTTATGATGTCCAACTCCACGAGTTTTCCACCTACATATAGAGTTGCCACGTCATGTCCATATGCTGGCCGACCTCACCCATCGTTCAACACTTGGTTTTATTTGCTCGTCAACTTGCCCGACCGTCGACTCGCCTGGGTTTAGTGAAGAATATTTTGGGAGTCGTGAATTACTATAAAACATATCTAGACAAAGTATAGTAGTGGGTTGGAGCCGAGAGGGTTGGTTCCCTGAAGGTCAAAGCCTCGAACAAACAAGGTAGTTGCCTTGAAGGATAGGGTTGGAGCCCTAGAGGATCAGTGTCCTCAAGAAACCAGGTTAGAGCCTGTACTAGAGAAGGGTTGGTGCCCTAGGGGTTGGAGCCTCTAAATGCAAGGTCGATGCCTTGAGAAGATAGGGTCGGTTCCCTAGAGGCTGGCAATTCACAAAAGACCAAGTTGATGCTTAGCAACAGGTTGGAGCATGGGGAATTGAAGATTGGTGTCTCCATCAAAGCTTGGAGCCCTATTTATTGTAATTGATTCATTATAACAATTATATTAATAAAATAATTTATTCCTATTGCTTATTTTTTGTTCTAAATATAATTGATTTAACTGGTAAAAGTAACAATTAGAAAGGAATATTGATTCACCCCCCCACCTCCCCCCCCTCAGTATTTCCAGCAAGGGATAGATGCACCGTTGATCTTGAATCACTCAAGTTAGTCCTTCTTTGAGGAATCAGGGAGGACATGATATAAACCCTCAACATGATATCTAGGGAAGACATCTATCAACTACCTTACGAAGACATCAAAACAATGTTCAAAAACCATTCTAGGGCTGCTAGGAAGAAGGGAAGGGTTAGTCAAGCTTTGGCCAGTACCTATCCCTCCACAACATCCATCAAGAATGAAATTGGAAACATGTTGGAGGAATTTAAAAAGGATATTTTGCGTACCTTTTCTTTGCAAATGGATATCATGCATCTCAAGAGGAGACAATAGGAAGTAGAGAGGTCCTTAGCTATCTTTTTCCCTAAATGTACTAGAAGGCACCCCAGAAATGACTGTCCATTAAATGTTATAGAGGTATGCTCAGTCTTGAGGAAAACCATGCCACACATAAGTGTCCTTATTTTCTTTGGTTGAAAGTTATATACAAGGCATGCAAGGTGCATCCTACTCCTATTATCATCCCAACCAGAATGCACCCTTTCCACCTTGGCACTCTTCCACTCATCCATCGTGGTCCACACCTCCTTCTTGGCCTTATGCACCTCAGTATCCTCCCCAACCTGTCAATCAATCATGTCAGCCATATGCTTCTCCACATCCTTAGTGGAATAACTCATCACAAGGGTGGAGGCATCAACTCAACCAACCTCCTACTTTACTGCCTCCACCTCCATATTAACCATAACTCACTCATCTTGCTCCACCCAAGAAAGCTCATATGTCTACTCAACCCAATCTGAACCTAAATAACAAGCAAGCACAATAGGTCTATAATGGAGGGACATCTTACCATTCCTATGTTGTGGAGATTCAAGAAATGAACCTTAGGTCTGGAAGAGTGCTCCCAGATAACCAATATCCATCTCCACCTGAGGAGCTTGAAGAGGAAAAGGAAGAGAGTAACCCTCAAGAAAATCCACCTCCTTTTCCTGAGAGATTGATCCATTCTAACCAATGCACCCCAAAAGAGACTGGACTTCTAGGAGAATTGGAGAATTTGTGTGTTATTCCCCTCCTCCAAGATATCAAGGATTTTCCCATCTACAATAAGCTTACTAATGAGAAATGTTTCAAACAACCTTAGATTTGAAAGAAAGACACCCCCACCATCAATATTATTGGTCAATTATCTGATTTGATGTTCGAGAGAGTGATTTTCCCAAAATATATAGACCCTGGAAGTCTTGTGGTAGATGTACACATTAATGGCATCATTGTCCCTCACACCTTGATTGATATCAGGGTTGTCATCAATGTCATGACTAAATAAATCATCTTAAAGCTAAACCTCCAAGGATCCCTAAGAAAGACCACTACAATGCTGCAACTTGCAGATAGGTCCACAGTGGTTCTTGAGGGAGTTGTTGAGGATGTAATGGCCTGTATTGATTCCTGGGAGTATCTTATTGAATTCCTAGTTCTCCAGCCCAAAAAAAAATTCAATGGTTATCCTCTCATCCTTGGAAGACCATGGCTAGCCACTATTGATTCTTACATAAGTTGCAAGGTTGGGAACATGACCATTAATAATGGGCATTTGTACAATTGGTATTGTACCTTCCTGCTCAGCCATTCATTGAGCATGACTTACCCCTATGGTTGGAGGAGGAGAAAGATGAAGTGTATCATACAAAATCCCATCCAACCTATACCCTAGATGCTATTATAGGAGGGGGGAAACCTGATGAAGATGACCTCATTGACCAAATCCTCCAGAACCAAGCCCCCAATGCCATACCTCTTAACAAGCTTGTGAAGGAATCTAAGGGTAATCCTTGGACTAAGTTATGCCTCATTGACCCAAGTCCTGCACATGTCAAAATTTGAGAATTTGGTCCATCTAGAGTCTTGAAGATTAACCTGTCTCTCTTAGCCAACCAATAAGAGAAGTTGTGAAAAACGCTGAGAGAGCACTTAGATGCCTTTGATTGGAGCTATAAAGAAATGAAATGGGTGCATCCTTCGGTTTGTACTCATCACATCTACATCAAGAAGGGATGCAAACCTGTGTGCCAACCTTAGAGGAGAATGAACCCTACCCTCAAAGACATAATAAAGGAAGAATTGTAAAAAATTTTAGATGCAGGGTTCATATACCCCATCTCAAATAGTGATTGGGTGTTCCCTTTAGTTTTGGTCCCAAAGAAGAATGGAAAGTGGAGGATCTGTGTGGATTACAGAGAACTGAACAAAACCACTAAGAAAGACAATTTCCCTTTACCTTTCATTGATCAACTTTGAGATGGTCTTGCAAGGAAGAAGTTATTCTCTTTCCTGGATGGATTCAGTGGTTACAATTAGATCCAAATTAGCCTTGACGACCAAGACAAAACTACATTCACCTAACCTTGGGCTACCTTTGTTTATAGGGTCTTTCCTTTCAAATTATGTAATGGCCCTGCCAATTTTCAAAGGGAAGTTCTGAGCATCTTTGCTAAGCTGGTCCATGTCTCTGTAGAGATCTACATGGATGATTTCACTCCCTATGGTGACTTCTTGTAGGCTCTTTCCAACTTGGGAAAAGTCCTGAACTGGTGCATTGAAATGAACCTCTCACATAGTCTTGGGAAGTGTGAATTCTTAATGAATTCAGGGACCCAAACAAAATTTCCATCATAAAAAGGGTCCATACTCCTCAAAAGCAAAGGGATGTTAGAAGTTTCTTGGGCTTAGTTGGATATTATAGGAGGTTTATCAAGGACTTCAACAAAGTAGACTCACCATTGTTTGGATTGTTGGCCAAGGACTCATAATTTTGGTGGACATATAGCTCCCAAGAGGCCCTAGAGATCTTGGAAGACAAATTAACCACTACAGCCATATTTAGAGGCCCAAATTGGACTATTCCTTTCCATCTCCATGCTGATGCATCCGACAAATCTGTGGGGGAAACTTTAGGCCAAATAGATGGTAAGTTACCTTATGCCATTTACTTCATTATTAAAAATCAGTCTAAGGCTGAATTGAACTACATTGTGACTCAAAAAGAACTCCTAGTTGTTGTACACTCTTTGAACAAGTTAAAGCACTACATCACTGGATACCAATTTTTTTTGCATATTGAGCATGCAGCTATAAAATACTTGATGAAAAATCCTGATGTGAATGCTAGAATTATTATATGGTTTCTATTGTTACAATAGTTTGATTTAACTATCATTGATAAGCTAGGAAAAGAAAATGTAGTTGCATATTTTCTATCTAGACTTTCTTTGCCTGTAGGTGATGAAGGGATGGTTGATGATCAACTTCCAGATGAGAACTTATTTTATATATCAATGCTCTCTCCATGGTTTGCTCACATAGCCAACTACCTAGTTACTACAAAATTTCCTCCAAATCTGTCATCTAGGGAGAAGAGAAGAATTATAAGGAAGAGTGCCACTTCCACCTGGATTGGGGGAAATCTCTTCAAGCTGGGACCAGATCATATCTTGAGGAGATGTGTCAGGGAAGAGAAAGTCTTTGACATCCTTTCAGTCTGTCATGATGGGCCCTATGGAGGTCACTTTGCTTCCAAGATAACAACTTTCAAAGCTGTACAAGCTGGATACTATTGGTCCACTCTCCACCAAGATGTAAGAAGATATACTAGCAGATGTGATCAGTGCAAAGGATGGGGAAACACACACTCAAGGATGAAATTCCCCTCCAACTTCAGGTGGATTTGGAGCCATTTGGTAAGTGGGACATGGATTTCATTGGGCCAATTGATCCACCATCAGGGTAGAAAAAGTATATCATTCTGTGCACTAATTATTTTACAAAGTGGGATGAGACAAAGGTTGTTAATGCAGCAGCAAAGGAGAAAGTGGATGAGTTCTTAAGGGAGAGTGTTTTCTACAAATTTGGGTAACCCAAAGAGATAGTCACCAATTAGGGAGCTCAATTCACATCACATCTGATCAAGAATCTACTAGGGCATCATCATATTAAGCACAAAAAATCGACTGCCTATCATCCTCAAGCCAATGGACAAATAGAGGTCACAAATAGAGCATTATAGGGAATCCTCACCAAGGTTATGAGAAGCAATAGGAAAGATTGGAAAAATAGATTAGTGGAGGCCACTTGGGCCTATAACACAACTTGGAAAACAACTACTAGTTTTACCCCATATGATTTGGTCTATGGAAAGAAAAATCTACTCTGTATGGAGTTTGAATACAATACTTTGAGAATGCAGCCCAATTGGATTTAGATATCACCAAATCACAATAGGAGAGGCTACTCCAATTAAATGGTTTGGATGAATTTAGAATGCATCCCCTCCTACACACCGAGGTTATCCAATTGCAGAGGAAGGTCTGGCATGATATGCACATCAAGGACATAGTTTTTCAAGAAGGGGATTGGGCCTTACCATATGAATCTAGGTTCAAGGATTTCAAACGAAAATTGATGACAAGTTGGTCAGGCCCATACCTGATAGAGAAATTCCATGACAATGGAGTTGTTTAAATCAAGACCATTGATGAGGAAGGAATTCCCTTGCTTGTCAATGGCTACAGATTGAAGGTGTACAAAAAGTCTATGTCTAAGGAAGAATTCATCAGCACCATCAACAGAGAGGTTAATGTGATTAGACGTGTAATAGATTCAAAGTCACAACATTCTTAGATTTTTTTTTTTGTGAAAAAAGAAAAATGAAAAAGAAAAAAATGATAAAAGGCCTAGATGAAAACCTTTATGAGGCATCTGTGGCCAACTCTTGGGTTGAAAACCTCCCTAAGGTAGCCCAGGGGTAAACAAAAATAAAAAATAAAGATCCCTAGGTGAAAACCTCCCTTGAGCCACTCATGGAAAGCATATAGGCTAAAAAATTATCTTGAGGCAGTTTGTGTGTCTCTCAAAAAGAGAAAAAGAAAAAAAAAAGAAAGGAGAATCTCAGGACATGGATCCACAACATGTCTGTTAATAATTTTTTCATTTTGTAGGTTTGAGGACAATGGAGAATTCCAGAGCTATAGGGCCAACATCCTCAAGATTCCATCCACTTCTCCACCCATCCACTCCATATCCTCCATACAAACCCATGGTCTCACCACTCTCCATCATCCCAGTGGCACAAAAATCAAATTTCAACCCCTCTCTAGATTGCTACAGGAAGACTGTAATTGCTACAGGAAGATCCTATAGCACTACAAGAGGATCCTGGAAAACTACAGGGAGAGGATCTGAATGAGAAGACCATAAAGTATGACATTTCCAAAGGCAAATGAGGTTCTCCCACCTTGATCCACAACTCATCCATCATTCATACATTCTAATTCATAAGAAAAGTCAGTATTTTAAAACTAGCCCTCCACTCCATCTCATCCTAAAAATTGCTTGAAAAACACAAAGCACATTCCCTCCATTTTAGAAACCCTATACTACTCAATCAAAGTGCTAACATCATCCTCCAAGCCCTCTACACCCTTTCTCATCACTCCCATGCAGTTAAAAGACCTTGGACGAGAATAAAAGGGCTGCTATAGGACTCTTCTATAGTAGCATGTGCAACCATTACATAAAAGAAATAATCCTAGTTTTTTCCTTCCATCAAGTAGAAGGGGTGATACCAATTCACGAGGCACTACACCATTCCAATTAGGACCCTTTATCAGCAACAACAACACCTGGGACATCAACAAAGGGCCTGCACACATAGCAACAACAATAATCAAATACCATGAGGAGTGGAGAAGATATACATAGGAACATAAAAAACACAGCAAGACAACTCCCTTTTTGACAGTACAAAGGTCCAACACTCCAATATGCACACCCCTACATCAGTCAATCAAACTGTAGGCATAAGTATGGAAACCTCCCATCTCCTCCTTATGTGTAAATAATGAAAAATGTATGAATGTCGAGAAGAGGTATTTTGATAAGTTGGAGGTGGCCAGTTAATTTGGCCACTCTCAGTCAGTGAACAAAAAGTGATTTATGAGCCCTCATGCAACGTAGAGGTATCACATTAGTCAAGATTAGATCATAGAGAGTGGGTGGTGATTACGAGGGACAAGAGAATGATTACTCTAGGGGGGGATAATGGTCCAAAAGAGGAAACCTCGTGCCTCTGCCAAGGCATCACAATGCTCTGAGCCCAAGCCAAAAATAACATATAATGTACTGAGGCTCGAATTCTCTTGCGTCTACACTCATTTCAAAAATAGTTAAGGTAAGGGCGAGTCTGGGCAGCCATCAAGGAGAGTCAAACCCTATTCTGCCATTCCTACAGAAGGAAGCTACAGGAAGCTACATGAAGCCCGGGAAATTTCTACAGGAAGCCTCAAAGGGTGAAAGAAAGCTGCCAAGTGTTGATTTGGTCTCCAACTGTCCTTATCTTAGGCCATGTGGTAAAATTAAGTGCACCCTCTCATTCAACTATGCATAACTTGTATGATGGTGCACCCTAAAGTCCATAGGAAATATCAATTAAATTGTGGATTGCAAGAATTTTTTCTGGCTATAGATTACAGGGAATAAATAAAATTTTCATCAACTAAATATTCCAACCTACTACTTCCAGCAAATTATACATCAAAGCTATTATAGGAAGAAACACTCCTTCACCTAGTTGAAAATAGAGGAAAGAGATGGGAGGGGGATTCAATAGAAGGGATTCTACATACACTAAAATAATTCATCTTCGCCCTCCCATATTAGACATTTTTCAAAAACATCAGTGACTAGGATTCTTTGAAATACTAAAGGGATATGATGATGACATTACATATGAATTTTCCATGGCCCTAAACTCTCAGACAGGAATTTGTGCCAACAATGTGGTGAGGGGACTAGCTATTTCAATTAGTCTGGAGCTAATTAGCAAGGTGACAACCCTTCCCTTAGGGATCCAATGGAGAAGAGAAGACAATACCAACAGTGTGATTTCCAAAAATAACTTCATCATTGCTGATGAAAAACCTATTGAAGACAAAAATGGAGTTAGGAGGGAAAGCCTACCCTATCCCTGGGAGGAAGGGGCCTACCATATCCTAAAATATATCTCCTGTGAAGGAAGGCTGAGTGTAGTCTATGTCTACCATTTTAGATTACTCCATGAACTAACGTTTCAAGAAGAATTGCCCCAAGCCCAAAGACTCAATGTACCATATTTCCTCCTACAATCCATTAGGGACATGAGCCAAAAAGTGAGAGAGGGCAAGCATCAACTCCTAGGCCACCATGGCCTCATCAAACTAATAGTGGTAGATTATTTGAATAAACTAAGTATCCCAGTACTTTAGTCCAAATTCATGGATATGGACAAAGAGGCCTTCATTGACACTCAAACCCTCATACCAGGGGAGACCCCTACCTCTAGTGTTGGAGGATGAGAAGGGAAAGAAGAAGAAGAAGAGGCAAAGGAAGAAGAGGAAAGAGAAGAAGAGTTAGAGGCAGAGGAGGAAAGAGAGATAGAGGCAGAGAAAATAGAGGAAGACCCAGAGAAAGATGAAGAAGTAGAGAAACAACAAGATGAAGAAGAAGAGGAGGACCAATAAGAAGAACCAAGCCCTGAGAAAACTACTGCATCTAGAGAAGAAGGGGTATCCCCAGCAAACAAGTTTGTCTCCAAGACCTTGTGAAAAAGCAGTAGCTGCCACCTGTGGCTACCTTGAGCACACCAGTCAAACCCCAAAATAAAAGACAAAGACAAACTCCCCTGTACTTTAAAACTAGGAAAAGCACCAAGATTAAGAAAGGAAGGCCTCAAATTCCCACAAACGCCCCTATCACAATTGAAGAGTCCCAAAGTAAAAAAGAGGAGGTAGGGCCCACTGAAAGGAAAGTTGAGGAGGTAACCTCTCCATAAATAATATCAAAGACTCCTATATCATATGTAAGGAGGCCCACCACTAGATCAACCTCCTTTAAACAAGCAAAGACACCTAAAACACTCCAACAAAAAGGAAAAGGGAAGCTACATGAAAATAATAGCATGCTACAGGAAAAACAAAGTGTGCTACAAGAAAACCAGAGTGCGCTATAGGAACAACAAAAGGTGCTACAAGAAGAGCATACTGAATTGGAGGGGGCAGATTCCCCAAAAACATTTGAGAAGTATTTCCCAGAGCTACAAGAGCCTAGTCCACAACCTAGCTTGAGCTCCTATTATAAATTCATCGAATGAGGGAGAATTATTCCACAAAAAATTGCAAACCCACTTTTCTTTGAACTTGAAGTAGAAAGAGGAAGAACCCATAGATGGATGTAGATTCTAAATCCAAAAAGGTGGAAGATGTGGGCCTCATGGAAGAGAAGTTCCTTGAAATGTGAAAGGAATTAAGTGAGTTAAGGGAGAAAGAGTCCACAATGAGAGAAAAGTTGTAGCAAAAAATAAATGGTTGAGGAAGAAATTGCAAGAGAAGGAAACCCAACTGGCCACAATGGAAAGCCTCTCCATGGAAGCACTATAGTGTAAATAGCCGTCCAAGTCTTATGCACTCTTTCTCGAAGAGAAGTGGATGTAGTTCCAAATCAAGACATTAGCACAATATGGATCCATGCCATTTCAATACTACAAACAATTCATTGAATTGTGTGACCAAAGTAGCATAGAAGACAAATCTAAATTGGCTAAATTCTACATGTGTAACCTCATATTGATTGATATGAATGTTTGGGATTCTAATGCGAATTTGGGGGACCTTCAACTATTGGCCCTTACATCTTGGATGAATCATGAAGAGGCAAGAGCTAAGGAGGTATAGAAAGTAATGACAAAGGAAGAAAAATAACCACTCTATGTCAAGCAGAGAAGATAAACCCAATGTCTATAATTAGTACTCACATCATCATCTCCAATGATGTTTATCTATCACCTAGATACCTTTACACCTAAGAGCAGACCATCTCACATTTTCAAGACACACTACATAAGTCAGGAAAAAAAATCCAACAAGCATGCCATAGAAGATGGAATGCCTTACCCCACAGTCTCAATATCAGGGAGTATCACTCTACTGAAAGGTTGAGGAATGCATTGGAAATGAAACCCCTATACAAAAGGCTCATGCAAATATTAAAAGTTAATTGGATTGGACTCAAACTTAGTCCACCTTTACTGCTGGGTCAAGAAGGAAGGAATGAAGAAGAGGAAAGGAAGTAGTGGACAAACATAGAGAAGGATGCATGCTTCTATCCTCAAGAAGGCAAACCATGTACAGAACCTTGGGATGTCAGAGAGGCCACTAAAGCCATGAAATACATGGACATAGATGAGTGAGTTGCTTAGAGGATGAGAAACAATTTTATTAGGGGGTGATGATGAGGCTCATTAATAGGTATATCATAAGGGTCACAATGCCATCCTCCAACTTTAGAATAATCACTTTCTCACATTTATTTACAATTTTTTTTTATATTATGGTTAGTGTGAAGAGTAAAATATGCATTTCTATGTCATGTGGCTTAATATGTCTTAAATGCGGGAATTGAAGCAATTTTGAGATAATTTGAGTGCAGGAACTCGAAGTAGACAGAAAGGAGATATTCTAGGAGGTTTTCCACCTCTTTAACTCCTCCAATCAGTCAAATATCACCATTCTATCTCTTATCAACTCAAGGCCATTAGCAGCCAAGTAGGCCGAGGTCATTGGCAGCCAAACTAGTGCAGTTCAAGGAAGATCCAGATCCACCTTTCTTGAGTTTGGGAGACAAACATATCTATTTTCTAGGGAGATGTTGGTAGCTACACTTTTGTATAAATAAACATGCTAAGGAACTCATTAGGATTCAAATTTTTGTTGTAGCTAAGAGGCTATTGAGCTCAAGCACTTGTGGCTACTATTTTTAATGATGTATTTTACATTTATGGAATCATAATGACAAGTTTCATTTTGATCCATCATTGAGTTAGTCCAGAGGGTTGAAGCTCTTGAGTTTGGGCCCAACCCTAGTAGCTTAGGTCCATCTAATGTATTTATACTTATTTTATCTTAGAACGTTTGAGTAGTTGATGCATTTTAGTAGAGTATAGTTCCTGAAAAAGTTTGTGAGTGTGGCCTCTATCTCATCTCTCTCATGGGAGCATGATTAGAGGAATCCACCATCACAACCCAAAAACATTATGTGATTTCTTATTTATGATTTCTAGGAAAGTATACATTTGTTATCTTGCTTTACATATCATTGTTGTAGCTTAGAAGTTTATTCATTGCATAGATCAAGTTCTTAGCATAAGTTAGATAGTTTCCAAATTCAACTCATCTTTTCCACCATTGATTGTAATAGTTTGCAAATGAAAAGAAGAAAAGGTGCCTATGATGTTGTAGGGTTGTTGGATCTGCAGGCAAGGTATCTTTTGACCACCTCCATCCAGGACTTCTCCACTCTCTTTTGATGAATCCCAACCAATGATCATGATCTCTATTTTTAGGTCATCGTGAATAACCCTCTTAGCCCAAAGTTTGCCTTACTGAAGTATTGTGTGTCACTAGGGGTGTTGGCCACCTTCCATACATTTCCCACAACCTTCATCCATCTTTCCATCACTTCATCCCATCATCCTTACCCTCTAAACCCTCTTGGAAAACTTCCTATAGCATTTAAAGACTTCCTGCAGAAATACAGGAATCCTGTAGCAACTTCTTGTAGCACATTGTAGCAGCCTGTTTTGCCCCTGTTTTGACCTACAATTCCAATGTAGCTTAGTATAGGAGTTGGTTAACCCCCCAGCTTGGGCTCCATGATCAGAGGTACGACTTAGGCCATTCCCTCCCTTCCTTTCCCCTTACTATAAGAGAAAATAACATTAGTTCCTTCATCACAAATTTGGAAATTAGGTAATTACTTAATTTGCAAGTGTGAAATAGATGAATGATGCATGAATTCTTTAGATGTGAATTGGTAGAATAATATTCTGTTTTCAAGTGAATTTGATAGCTATATGGTTGATTGAACTTAGTGTAGCTTTCCTTTCTGCAGTTAGCTTAATTCTTGTGTTCTCTAACGGATTGGTTTAGTAGCATTTACAAGTGATATTTGAACAACATTTATTTTTTCTGCACTAGGACTAGCTTTTGAATCATGCTTTTAGTAGTTAATCTCCCCTAGTTCAGTAGAAGAATGATCTTGGATCCCTAACGATCAAATGACCTAGTTGAGGGTGGCATGAGTAGAATTCCATCTACTGTGTATATAGCACTATCACCTCGAAGTTTGTACAAACCCCGAGTTGATAAATAGATTCAAGGAGCCTCTGGGAGTCGCAGTACTCTTGGTGCAATACCAAGGCTCACCATCTAGATCAAAACATATTTTTAAGAGCAACATCGTGATCATGCCAAGTGAGCAAGATAATCAGGGTGATGACAATGGAGTGATAAGTACTTGTGTCATTTCATCATTTATACAATTTAGTCTCGATTCATATACTTATTGGTTTAGTCACGTGTTTTTTCTTCTTATTTAGTTTAAAATCAATATAAATCATCATGTAATGATAACTCTATGAGGACTTTAACAATGAATAATGGAACAATTTTGAATTTTCTTTTCAATGGTAATTATAAATAAAAGTTGAATTAATAGATATTTTATGGATAAAAATTAAATGATAAATAATGAGATGGTGATTAAGAGGCATTTGTTTGACTTTCAAATAAACTTGGTGATGCATTTTTTTTCCTATTTAGACTATGTAAAATAAATATATATTTTTATGTATTTATAAGTAAATTATTTAAAGTAGACATGTTTTTATAAGTTCGGTAGTAATAAGTGATAAAGCTACATAATAAGGTGTTGTGTGCGATATATTATTAAAATCTATCCTTCCCAGAATGATCATTGAAGGTCATGAGCCCAAAATCATGTCATTGAAAGTCACAAGCCTAAGCCATATACATCACATCATCGGTTTGAAGGACATCAACTGTACAATACGACAATGGCATGAAAGACATGCTTGTAAGTTTTCACAGTGTTTGGTGTGTGACTAACAAGATCCATGAACCTTAATCTGATATCTTTTCTCTGTACCACTCCCTTCTAATTTCACTCTTGTTTTATCATTTGAACCAATGACGTTTAACAAAGTATAAAATTTTCACAGTTCCATTTATGAAATACATAGAACCATGGTCGTTTGCAGCAGGGGCCTCTGAGATCTAGGTAAGACACCTAGAGTGTTTATTGTATGACAAAAATTAGGTATTCTCCCTCTCTCTTGCCTCCCATGGTCATATCATATTGTACGGGTCTGCCATTTGCTCTTGCTCTTGCTCCTGCTCCCTCTCCTAACAACTCTACTACATGATTGACATATGAAATACATCAACCTCATACATAAAATACAATTTTTTTTATTAAATGAAAAATGTATTTATTAATATGGAAGCATAACTTTCAATTGAAAAAAAATCACCAGCACGCCAAAAACAGAGTCCTGCACTAGTTCTGATGTGTTTTAATACATATGACACCTTGTTGTTGATTCACAAATTTAAATTTTCATAGCGGTGCATCACACTTATGCCCCAATGCACACGTATAACATTTTTGTACCGATACATAGCATTCAAGTAATCAAACGCATCGAGATATAACTATATTTTTAAATATTATTTTTGCAGTGAGTTGGTAAATATGATTGCACCAGTGCGAGAGTAACATATCAAGCGCACCCATTTGTGATGGTGATTAAGAGGAATTTGTTTAAATTTCAAATATACTTGGTGAGGAATTTTTCTTTCCTCTATATATATATATATATATATAGATTATATATATTATTTAAAGTAGACATGCCTTTTTTTTTTAAATGAAACAAGTAGCATTTTATATATCAAAGCTGGAAATGGGTCAAGTCCCTTACATTCAAAATTTTCTCTGATTTAATGATTTGCATAGAAAAATCCTGGGAGTATCTAATACTACCCTTATTATTTATAACTACTATACTTACAACATCTATACTATAGTTTCTTCAGAAGACCCCACACAATTTGAGAACATGACAAAACATATAAACTATAAAGTGACTGACTGCCCATTGCTTTCCATCTTCTCCAATGGATTGTCCTCCTGGGATGCTTCAACGCTTTGACCATGAATCAGTATCAGATTAGACCTGCGACGCTTTTGTTCTGTCCCCCCTTCAGCTTGAGTATTGGAAGTGAGCATTTCTCCCATCCTGAAGACCTCTTTGAGCACTCCAACAATAGTTGTTTCCACTTTTACCTCCATATTATCCACTTTAAAATTCAAGTTAATCTTTCCCGTGTTTAGATGCTCCACTTTTTTCTAAAGCAATTCTAGATCGTTGTCAATCATGACAAGTTAAGTCAAAACCATCATGATTTGATCTTGCACCTCCTAAATTACTTTCTATCTTTCCTTTTCTACCATGACCGCCATATTTTCATTGCTCGAATTTCCTTGCTCCTTTACACTATCGCCACTTTCGTCAAGACTTGTAGAGGCCATTTTGCGACCTATCCTTCACTGCACACAGACTATCCAGTGGTTTGTCTGCATGAACTAGTTCTTTGATATAATTCACTCTCTCCTGTCGATCGATGCACACATCCTATCACATTCAATATCATTCTTAGTCTGCAAATCAAACACGACATGATCAACCATCCTCGCCACCACAATATTGCATTCGAATTGATATGCATCCTCTTGAAGCAGCTGGAGAAATGTAATGAAGTTGCCTTTCCCTTCCTTTGCATTTAATAAAATTTAGAAGATTTTCCACTTGGCCTTCAACATGGTACATAGATTTAAGATCCTACAAATCTAGTTAATACCACCCAACTACCTACTCTGCATCCCAAGAAATTCTTGCCTGTACTTGAGACATAAATTGAGCATGTTTGTTTTATTGTCTTTAATACTTGCATTATTCTAACTATCTCCCAATGAAATTTTATTTATTCATTCATATATGGGTGCGGCGTATTTGATGATTGAATTGATCAATGATCAAGACTCATTCTAATGCATTGCAAATATTGGCTTGAAAATATGCCTCATAGTTATTCTCACGTTTTACATAGTATAATTTGAAATCATCTAATTTTCTTAGAAGGATAACAATCTTTATAAACATAGGAGAAATTTTAGAGTCTATGAGGTGCCTATTCCTAAAGGAACTTGAACTCCTTTGATGACAACCATTGATTCACCAACAATATTCAAATGCGTTATACCTTCAGAGATAGCAATCTTCATACCTTGCCATAGTGGTAAGGCTTCAACTTGATTGTTCATTGCTTTCCCCAATCCTCAGGAAAACCTTGTTTCTATTGTTCCATCGAGGTTATATAGCACCCCTCTCGTTCCTACCTCCCCCAAAGTAGACATGTCTTTATCATTATGAACATGATGTAATATTAGCTAGGAGAAACATGAAAACATAGATTTTAGTTAGTATCTCGTGATAAGTATGTGGAAAAAATAATATTTTTTGAGTTGTTCATTAAGAAACATTCAAATATATTATTTGTCAAAAGTTTAAATCTAATATAATATCAATTTTGTATTATTTAACTCATTTATTTTTAAAAATAATTAAATTTAAATGAGCACAAAAGAAAATAAAGAAGCAAAATAGCACCAAAAATGTTATACCTTTATTACTAGAAAAAAGTCCACTTGTCTCTTTAAGGGAGAAATTCCAATAGAGCAAATCCCCAACTTTAAGTAACCTCCCAAGCCTTATTTTACATTTCTGGATCCTCATCTTTAGAGAGAGAAAAATCTAATTTAAATTGGTAAGAGTTGCTACAAATATTAAAGTTAAATTACTTGAAAATTTCATAACTTTAGTGATAAATTAAATGTTACAAAAATAGTTGTTGTTGTTTTTTTTTTTTAAGTTATATTAAATCTAAATTAATTGCGTCTAGAAGCACTCTACAACCCAATATGGGAGAGATGTTTTCATGTAACATTACATTTGAAAATAGTAAAATAATAATTTAAATTAACAAATTAAAAATAGTAATAACAAAAGAAATTAATGTTGGCCATAATTACAATACTTCAATTTACACCTTAATCTTATATAACTTTATATAGAGATATAAAGTAACAGAAAGTAAAAAAAAATAGCTTTTATTATGAGGAAGAAATTTAATAAGTAAAAAAATATAATTTACTTTTTACTACAAGGAAGAAATGTAATTTTTTCACATGACAAGAAATAATATTATTGATATTACACTATGTTTAATTCATTCTATGTTCCATTTACATATGATATTTAAAACAAAAAATATTTTAGTGTCAACCATAAGTAAAATATTTCAATGTCCTTATTAAATAACATAATTTTATAGATACTTTATATAGAGAAAATTAAAGTAATTTAATTTTTTTTTTTTTTTTTAATATTTTCACTTTAGTGAAAAAGATTGAGAGAATTCTTATTCCATTAATAGTTTCTTTTGAATTCAATGTATGAGAGATATTTGTAATTTTTTCAATGTTTAATATGGATTTGATATTATATTCAAAAAAATATGAATATTAAAAATAATTAAATGTATACATACAGGAAAAAATATGAGGGGACATATTTTAACATTTTAATGTGGAGAACGTGAATTATAAATAAAATATTTCAATGCCAACTAC
Organism: Pinus taeda; assembly: GCA_000404065.3. NCBI lineage: Eukaryota > Viridiplantae > Streptophyta > Pinopsida > Pinales > Pinaceae > Pinus > Pinus taeda. The sequence goes on along the minus strand of APFE031009624.1, from coordinate 13,489 downwards.
ATATGTATTAAATCATTTATATCCATTTTTGACAAGAATCTTGGACGAAAATCACATAGAGATATTTTTGTCGACGCGTTTCGAACCAACTAGTGTGGTTCATCGTCAGGGCAAGTTGAATGAGCAGATCTTGCTATGCATTATAAATATTTCCAGATCAGGTAAGGGCTAAAATGATAACAGCTAGATTGACCAGGGAACGGCTAGTTAGACTATGAAGGGCATAATTTATTTAAATAAGTAAGTTCAGTTATTAATTTCCTTATAAATGGACAATTTTATAATTGCAAATATATGTTAGAATAAGCGAGTTAACATATTATAATCATAAAATAAATCAAGTCATAGAGAATAGTTAATTATATTTTAATTAAATATAAGTTAATTATATTTTAAATAAAATAAAAGTTAAAGGGACATTTAAATCTTAATTTAAATTAAGAAAATAAATGAATAAAATAATTATTTATCAAAGATGTTTATAAATATTAGTTAGTTGAATAAGTTAAAAATAGAATAATCTATAAATAGTTAATTTTAAAATAAAAGCTAAAGGACCTGTATTTATGAATATATATTAAAATAAATATATGTCCTTTAGCTTTTATAGAATTAACTATTTATAGATTATTCTATTTTTAACTTATTCAACTAACTAATATTTATAAACATCTTTGATAAATAATTATTTTATTCATTTATTTTCTTAATTTAAATTAAGATTTAAATGTCCCTTTAACTTTTATTTTATTTAAAATATAATTAACTTATATTTAATTAAAATATAATTAACTATTCTCTATGACTTGATTTATTTTATGATTATAATATGTTAACTGCTTATTCTAACATATATTTACAATTGTCCATTTATAAGGAAATTAATAACTAAACTTACTTATTTAAATAAATTATGCCCTTCATAGTCTAACTATTCTTTCCCTGGTCAATCTAGCTGTTATCATTTTAGCCGTTACCTGATCTGGAAATTTGGTCATTGTATATTCTGCCCGGTCTATTTATAATACATAGCAAGATCTGCTCATTCAACTTGTTCTGACGATGAACCACACTGGTTGGTTCGAAACGCGTCGACAAAAATATCTCTATGTGATTTTCGCTGAAGATTCTTCTCAAAATTGATATGGATCACAGAAGCCTAAATTCTTTAATCTTACATTCATTTTAACTCTGAATCTACCAAGCACCCAGAGGGATCAAATCTCTTTTCACTCTAAAAGACATCATCACCACACACATCCTCAGATTAATATAAATATGATGTCAAATAATTGTTATCACATACACATCTATTTGCAAGAACATTAAATGAACATATCTAACATGACCTAATAATATACACATCAACACCAACATATAAATTAAGTACATAAATATGAACAAAAAATGCAATATATATATATATATATATATATATATATATATATATATATATATATATATATATATATATATATATATATATAAAGTCAAATAAGTGCAATCAAATATATGATACAAGTAGTGCTACCTTGGTCTACAATAGAAAATGATGGATGGTTAACTATTGGCTTATCAATGCTTGTCGAACTCAGCTGAGGTGGAGGAGGAGGTGGATGGTCTGCAATAGAAGATGATGGATGGCCAACTACTGCTTCAACACAATCTGTCAAACTCTAAGGTGGCGGAGGAGGTGATTGGTCTACTCTGTCAAGAGAAACATAAGGCACATCCTCTAGCTCTGGCATTTCATCATCAGGCGACTGACGAAGAGGTGTACTACCAGAAGGATCACCAACACTCTCACGATCATGATCTGATGGGGTGGTACTACCATAAGCATAATGATCACCACCTTCATAATCATGATCATGATCACTACCCTCATAATCACCATCACCACTCTCATCTGATGTATATGTCCTTGCATGCTATTCATCCCTCATCACTTCCAATACCCTACTAGCTTTGATGATATGTCGCATAAGAGACATCATATCACGTGGAAAACCCCTATACAAATCCATGAACCTAGGATCTGTGCTGATATCTTGAGCCCTCGCAGGGCGGACTCCTTTATCAACCAAAACTCTAGCCAATCAGTCGCAATACTCCATCAAAAATCGTAGACTAGCCCTACGACCCCAGACACCCACACCCCCCTGAGGATATGCCTCACGCTCTTGGGCCTCGACCATCTCCTCATATCCTCCATCTGGTGGGGGAGGCAGCATGTCCCCATCAAATGTGTAAATGTCTACAAAATATATAGTAAACAAAAATAATTAGACAATTTCATTAAACAATTTAATAAAACAAGTAAAGAACATGCTAGAATAAATTTTATTTAATTCATTAAAACAATAAAATGAAACTATATTAATTTAAAGAAAACATTAATATTACCTTTATCATCTGGAGGCTCAGTTGCTGTGAAGAGGATGTTAGAACACTGTCTCCAATCAATCCCCACATACAGAAACACTAATGCGATAGATGCATGGTCATCCTCACTGTTTAGTAGCGCCAGTGCCTCAGTAGATATCCTAGACAAATACTCCAGAAGGCCTCTCTTGGGCATCATCTACCCCCACATGCACATCCAACCTCAATTATTAGCCTAGGAGGGATATGGTCAAATGTAGGCCTCATATTTGTAAACCTCTCAAAAAATAAGTAAAAAATATCTGAAATGAAAGGGAAGGTTGCCCTCCCATGTCTTACCGCATGCAATCTATCTAAAGCCATGCAAAATTGTCACAAAAAATGGTAGAACATCTAATGAAACGTGGTACCTAAATCAAATAATCAACATAATACAAAAGAGGGAAACTAACGCACTGCCCATCACTACTAAAGTGTTCAATGGTGGTGACTAATAATGAGAGTCATCTAACCTCCTTTATAGTAAAAGAAGAAATTTGTAGCTGTTCACAACGAACCTGAAATTCTGATGGACAGACTGCATGAGGCTCGACATATATCTGAGTGTAGGCAAGCTGAGTCTCAACTATAACCCCATGGGAGACATCAAGGAACTAGGTAAAATCCTCCCCTCTCCTAGATAGGCAAGTGATAAATTATATGTCCTCCTTAGTGGGCCTATACCACACCCTAGGACCGACATGGGAAGCCTGATCCTGGGCATTCCATCAGTGGATCAGATGCGCCAATAAGACTGAGTGTGCCTTTAGGGATGTAGCCTCCTCATAGTACTTGATGATGCCTACATTCATTAAGAGCACTCAGGTCACTGTAGTAATAAGGTGAGGATATAAATCCCTCTCCCTCTCTCTCGCCTCCCATGGTCAGACCATATTGTATGGGTTCGCTTGTTGCTCCTACTCCTGCTACTGCTCCCTCTATTGACGTCTTTGCTACATGATTGACATATAGAATACATCAGCCTCATACATAAAATACATTTATTTATTTATTAAATGAAACATGTATTTATTAATATGGAAACATAACTTTTAATTAAAAAAAAAATTTGGTGCACTCAAAAAACAGTGATGCACTGGCTTCGGTAAATTTTCAACTATAACTGCACCGATATCGACATGCACATAAGTATAACACACTGTTCTTGGTTCAAAAATTTTAATTTCCATATCAGTGCATCACACTTGTGCTCTGATGCATACATATAACCTTTTCGCACTGGTACATAACGTTCAGGTTATCAAACGCACCGATGAAAAATTTATCTCTTTCTAGGTGCATTTTCATTTACAAAACACACTGCAACAACCATGGTGCATTATGTTCATGCACCAAAATGCAATGCACCCTGTAAATTTACAGGGCACAATGCTATCATTGCAAGGCAAACATATCGAGCACACCACGCAAGGATTTTTTATTTATTTTTTAATTTTTTTTCAAAAAGTGTAAAATTTAACCTAGTTTGCAGTTCTAATCAGTTAAAAAATTAAACTATATAGAAACATAGACATTAATTGAACATTTGGTCATCGGGGAGGCATTGTGGACACGTAACGGAGAAAAACAAATTTTAACACAATTTGAAAAAATTGGAAAGTCAAACAGTGAGCACAGTATGGAAGGATGGTGAGCAAGAGAAGCGTTGATGTTACGGTGCTTGCATGAGGCAAGAATGGCACCGGTGCTTCAGATCTCTCCAACAAGTAGATGGTAAAAATGAAATTTAATGCTGAGAGTTTTTATTTTATTTTTTATTTAACCCTCCTCTGGAGTGTTTCACTAACCACACCAGTGCGGAATAGATCTAAGAGCACCATGTTTTTTTTTAATTAAAAAATCTATCACGATGCTTTTCTTGAGACGTCCTGGGGTGTTCTAATACAACTACTAGAATGTTTCTTTGTTTGACTATTGTACTGCTCTATTTTAGAAGAAGTCTCAAGGAGTTTTAGCACATTTTTTGCGTCGATATGTTATTGGAAAATAATGCTGCATTTTTTTGAAATTTAAAACTATAACGATGCTCCTTAGTGGTATGCATCAGGTTGTTTTACTACATGAAGGCCACTGGTGCTATCAACTATTCAAGCATTGATGCATTGTGTTATTTAGCATACCATGGTTTTTTTTTTTAATAAAAATAAATTTTCTACGGTGCACCATATGGATAGTAAAGCACTGATGCGTTTGTATATTTTAGATACACCATCCAAAAATCATCCGCTAAAACATCTACCCACCTACCTCCACTAGTGAACTCCACTATAAAAGGATTTTTGGGCTATTTTTATAAGGGCTTCCGTAAAAACCTCCACTAGAAGGTCTTTTCCTTGTAGTGAGTATATTCTCCATGTGTCATGCACTATGGCCAAGACTAACAATCGTAAGACTAGTGAAGGAACTAGTAGGGAGAATGGAGGATTGGATAAGCATCTAGGACTGATATTCCTTGAGGATTGAGAATCCAAGACAGGAGTAGTTCCGAGGACCTAATCCCTTTGAGGATAAGGGCAGGGTATCCAAGATAAGGGTAGTCCTAAAGATGAGAGATATTATTTGAGGATTCAGAATCCAAGATAAGAATAGTCCTATAAGGATGTACCTGGTGAACATCAAGATGCGGTATGTGCCTTAAGAGACAATGGTGGTCTCCAAATGTATGCCTCCCAGCATTGTGCCCTGATCTAGTTGAGAGTTAGAGGTTGTCAGTACAACCTTGCTATTTTGGAATTGACATTGTTGGTTTTGATGATGATACTTATCAATTTGAACTCTTCTTATGAGAATATTTCAATTTGAGAGTATCCTTGTATTCAAGTGTGTAATTATGAATGCCTTCATAGTTAAGAGGGAGTGTTGAAAAAGTAACTAGGTTCGGTCTTCATAATTATCTTCATACTTGTATCAATATGTATTTCATGTAAAATAAAAAGAAAAAAAAGAGTTTATTATTATTGTTATTATTAAGTCAATATGATGGGAGGAAGGTGAATATGTGGTTGGTTATTTACCATTGAAAAATTGAAAATTAAAGCTAACATACCACTAAGTGGGGAAGGGAACAATGAAGATAATAGAAGTTTGATATCTTATAAAAGAATAGTTGAGTATATTTTGGATAGTGTATTATGGTTTATTATATTCCACTAATTATTTAGTGTCTATTTATGTTTTAGAAACATTTTGGAGGCCAAATATTTAATAGTTTTCTAACTTAATGAATTTTCTAACTTTACTGCTTCTTTTTAGCTCTAGTTATTAGTAGAGTAGAGGAAGAGACAATACAAGAGAACCATTAAGCTTTAAGTAGCCCCATGTATGTGAAACTTGCAACCTTACAACAAAGTCATGATTACAAATTTAAGTGTCATTTTTTAAGATGTTATTGGTTCTTCCTTCTACTATCATGTATAAAATAATGTTTGAGACATAAAAGAAGAGACATTGTTGGCCCCTCCCTATCATAACTACTCTGCATGCTGGGGTGTGTCATATTGAATCAAAACTAACTTTGGATCCAACATATGCCAACATGCAAAGAATTTAAAACTCTATAGTAGGGATTTTATTACTCACTAGTCAATAACCTAATATGCCTAGTGACACACACATTTTGCTTGCCATCTAGACAAATTATTTTTCAAATGAAAAAAAGATAATTAGGTTTAAGTATATTATATTGAAATAATCCTTGATAGTAGCTTTGAAGTGAATTCCTTAGAAATTTTTCTTTAAATCAACTTAGATGTAAAGAATTCATCATAATTTCAACTCATAGAAATCCTCAAATCTACCAAAAACCATAATTCGTGCTTGAGAAATGATATGTATAGTCTTTTGTGAAAGTATATTTTGGGAGACTCCATAAGTATCATGTCTTTTTGAAGAGTATCACTATAGGGAGTACTTTTACTTTGGAATACCTTACATCTTGAGACATCAGTTTTTCATTAGATTTGGATAGCCTACAAATAGTTGGATATGGACTCTTTCTTTCTAAGCACACATTGCATTTATGGGTCAACTTATTCTTCTCAAAGATCATTGGCATTTGCATGAGATATGTGCATTAAGTGATCACTCTACCAACAAGCCATATGCTTCCTTCAAGCATTAATTTGTCTTAAATGGCCACAAAATTAAGGGTCCCCACTCATATATCATATTATTTTAAGCATGAAAAAGTATACCACATGGTCATTTATATGTGAATGAATGAAACAATATAATCTGAAGTTGTATGATTCCTATCATTTTTAACTAATCTCCAATGAACGAGATAGAAAATGAACCTTTAATGAATTAGATAGAAAAAAAAAAACAAAAAACAAAAAACAAAATGAAGAATTAAAAAAATGATAATCATATTGAAAAAATATAAGTACCCATTATTTATTTTTCTTTAATTTGATTTGCAATTTCTTAAATTAGTAAAAAAATATCATATAATATAGTTTGAATTTATATGATTTATATTATTTTTAACTTATATCTAATAATGCCTTCTATGGGAAGGTTCAGCCTACAAAGACATGTGGCAATCCTGGTAGAATTTTGCAAATCCCAACAAATTAAGAAATCTCCCCCTTATCATAAATTGGGGAATCTGGCTCATGAGGAATAGTGAGATTTTCCAAGATAAATAAATATGCCTAGACAGGGTTGTCACTCAAATAATGGCTACAGATGAACTAATTCTTGTGGATGAAACCAATCATAGGGTGAGTTTTATTATTGAAGAACAGGTAAATAGATCACACCCATGGGTGTATTTTGATGGCTCCACCCAAGATGGAGGGATATGTGGGGGCAGTGCAATCTTATTCATGAAATAAAATCACTCTTTCAAACTCAAAAGAAGATTGTGTTGGAAATACAAAGAGGGGGTAGATCATTATTTCCCTTTCTTTTTACAATTAGTTAGATTAATTCATTTATTCAAAGCATTAATCAAACATAAAACATCATCATCACGTCACATAGAAAGTACACAATATATTTGTTGTTGAACAAGTGCTTTGGTTATGTATGATGTACATTCAAAGTTTACTAGTTGAATTCGAACACTAGTACAAAATGAGAGATTAGTGACTACGTGACTAAAAAAGTTAGTCACCACAATTATTTCAAGTGAATTACTACTAAATTTGACCAATTTTAAGTGACCCAACTAGAAACGACTAACTTCAACAACTAATTTAGTCTAGGGATAAAATATATGACTAGATATTAAGTGACTCAAGTAAAAACGACTAACTTAAATGACTAATTTAGTCTAGGACTAAAATATATGATTAAATAATAAGTGACAAAATTTAAAATGATTAACATGAATTAAAAATGATTAACGCTTTACTTGTAAGGACACGATATCATATTTTTACTTGTTCATATTGGATTTGACATATCTAGGTAACATATATATGGCATAGTAAACACAAATAATAAGTGACAAAATTTAAAATGATTAACGCTTTACTTGTAAGGACACGATATCATATTTTTACTTGTTCATATTGGATTTGACATATCTAGGTAACATATATATGGCATAGTAAATACTCTTAAGCTTCACATGAGTACATGAATGCATCAAGCACCTTGATATTTAAGCTCTTTAATTATAATTGAAAAGGTTTTACAAATTTTCATCATGGTCAAATTTTGAACACATTTGACATTTCAACCACACCCTTATGCAAATCAATGCATGAGAACGTGAAATGACTTGGTTCATAAGCCTAATAATTCACTATTTTTAAGATTCTCTTAACGGTTTACCTGCTTGCCTTTTTGTAGATGTACGATCACTTTCTAATTTGAAATGCCACATCCTATCACATATAACAAGATAGTTATCAATGCCCAATAGTGCCACTATTGGTGTACCCTACACACAATTTAGACAATCCACACAATTCTTAAATATTTGATGTTGACATATGGAATTTCTTGTTGTTTAGGGGTGTTCTAAAACTTACATTGATCTCTAGTCTTAATGGAAATTTTATCTAGATACACAGTGGTTAATGTTCTCACACACTAATCGTATTGCTCATGGTTCATTAGTTGTAATTACACACTTTGAAATGTTACAAATACATCGTTTGGGTCACAATTCTACGGTTACAAACTACCAAACTATAAATGGTGATAAATTGATGATAAATGGATGACATTTGAATGTTACAAATTTGTAAGTGGTCCACATTCAACTTTGTTGTCTTCATTTTTCTTAGTAACAACGACAAGTTTGACCATTTATTTATCATTGCAAACACATAACTCTTTGTCATTCCAAACATAGTTAATACTATTGGTGTATGATCTCTTAATTGTGGAATGGTCTCTTGATGATGATAACAAACTCTCAATCTCCAATGCTCATGAATACAATGAATGAATGATCTAATGCCTTACTTGTATGGACACAATTTATAATTCATTTTCTATTTTTACTGTGCCATTGTATATATGCTTCACTAACATCTCATGTTTTTTTTTTTTTTTTTTTCCACTGGAAAAATCTGTAACTTTTCATTATGATTGGAAAAATTACATTGATATCGCTATGATTATGCTAGGTTCACTGTGCCCTACAGTGAGACCTATGTCATAAGCCAAAATAGAGTTCATATAACTTAGATGTTCCACGCAGGGTCATCTATTATCTGTCAAAAATTTTACAAAAAAGCCATCTTTGGCTCACTAAAATAAACTGTTCAGTTGTTCTATAATGAGTAAGTACATAATTACTGCTATAAATATTCAAAAATTTTCATGCTGTTAATTCTTTGCAGCACGCTGATATCCCTGATCTATATAGGGACGGTGGTAGTATTTATGTTCCTGCTGGTCGATTACTTCTGTAATTTCCCAAACGCCCCGATCCATCAGCGCGGCCTCCTTGGATAAACTGTCAGCACCTTCGTTGTGCTCCCTGTAGATGTGAGAACATGAGATTAAGTTAAATGCTGCTTTGAATTCATGGATCTCATGCAGAATGATGCTGAGTGTGTGAATATGACAGGTAGTGTTGTTGTTGAACCAATTAATAATGATTTTTGAATCCCCAAATATGTTGATGCAAGATATATTGTGACCCAATGCAAAATGAAGGAGGTGACGGAGGGCGATCAGCTCAGCAAAGTTATTTGAACCCATGCCCAAACTCGCTTTAATTTTATAATGGTGCTGGTCTGATTTGTGAATGATGATTCCACCCCCACAGCCTTGTTGGTTCGCAGCGCCATCGAAGAAAGCCCAAGGGATAGATCGATCAATGATGGGGGGTGTATGCGACGGATGGGAGCAGGTGGAGGATCTAGAAGGTCGTTTAGCTCCGCGATGATACGTGCTTCAACCAGGTGCCAAAGCATGGATTTATCCTGAAAGATTAAAAGCTTCCGTGCCTTCCATAACTACCATATCACTATGGCTGGAAGATTTATCAGTCTCGTGCCTCTGTGCCTGGTGCACCATTCCGTCCAGGCCTCCGCGATGTTTTGACCATGCCAAAGTCCGTTGAAGGATAGGGAGCTTTTTATATTATTCCACAGTGTCACCCCGACACAACAGTGAAGGAACAGATGATCTGTAGATTCTGACTCTGATTTGCACAAGACGCACCAAGTTGGTCCTTGTTGAGCTCTGCGTTGAAGGTTGTCTCCCGTAGGTACCTTGTTCCAGAGTACGCACCAGAAAAATAACTTGGAGTGCGGAGTGGTGGATAATTTCCATATAGATTGCCACCAGTCCATTAAATTGTCAGGTTTCCTATGGTTAATGAGAAGGGTGTACCCTGCCTTTGGAGTGTAGAAACCTGCATCCGATGGGCTCCAAATCAGTTCATCACTACCATCAGTAATTCGAATGTGCGATTCCGTCAGTGCTTCCCTGAATGAATTCCAATCTTGATGCCATTGTGGGGGAAGGTTTAATTGCTGAGGAGAGTACCAGGCCTGATGAAAAATATCAGAGGCCTCTCGATCAGCAATGTGCACAATTACTCTGGTGTTACGAGAGAGAAAAAGCTCTACTAGATCCTGCGGAAGTTGATGCCTTCCCCCACTGCCAGCCCAGGGGTCAATACCAATCCGAGCTAGGGTGTCGTCTCTGATCCGCCAAGCCAGATTATCCCTTATCATGGGCATTGAATATATAATGGCCTTCCAAAAAGATGAAGTCCCAGAGCTGTTCCAAGTAGGGAGCCTAATCCAATCCATGATGTCAAGGGGCCATATATACTTATGATATGATAGCCTGGTCCACAAATTTTGACTTGTGATCAGAGCCCAGCTCATCTTCGCAGCCAGTGCTTGTGCAAAGAGTGGGAGTTGTTTAAGACCCCAACCTCCCCATTTTTTCGGAATGGCAATCTTCTGCCAGCCAATCCAAGCGAACATTTTCTTGTCTTGACTACCAGCCCACAGGTATCTATTGCAGATTTGTTGGAGGCGGGCTAGAGTGTGTCTGGGAATCCATGCTAGGGCCATCCAGAAAACCGGGGTGGCCTCCAGCACAGATTTAATGAGGATCAGCCTTCCAACCCTGGAAATGTACCTGTAGCTCCAGCATATAAGACGCTTCTCCAATTTTGCGATTAGCCAGGTCCAGTCTGCGATTCATTGGCATGTGGGCTTTAGCCAGAAACCAAGATATTTGAGCCCTCTGTCAATCGGATGAATGTTGTAAGGAAAAGCCTGAAGGGCTCTCTGAGATTCATTTACCGATGTTCTGGTCAAAGTTATAGTGGATTTCTCTCTGTTCACCAGCATTCCTGTCACCCGGGAGAAAAGATCCAGTATATGAGAGAAGGTTGCCAGGTCCCTCATGCTGCCGTCCAGGAGAATGAGGACGTCATCCACGAATAGAAGATGAGTGAGATAGCATTCATCTGATATCTTTAGACCCCGGATAGTCCCATTCCTGGTGGCGGAAATGATGAGGCGGCTCAATCCTTCCATAACCAGCAGAAACAGAAGAGGGGATAGTGGACATCCCTGTCTCAGTCCTCTTTCAGAGTGAAAGAAATGGGAGGCGGATCCATTGATCAATATGCTGAAAGTAGGAGTGGATATGCAGGCCATGATCCAGTTAATGAAGAGGTTTGGAAACCCCAGATGGATGAGTATCATCTTTATGTACAGCCAGCTGACCCTGTCAAAAGCCTTTGAAAGGTCAATCTTTAGGAGGATGCTCTTGAGATGTTTGGACCAGATGGAGTGTAAAGCCTCCTGAGCCGATCCGATGGCTTCATGGATCTGTCTGTTTTCAAGGAAAGCAAATTGATGAGGGGCAATATGGGCGGAGAGGATGGGTCTGAGCCTGTTAGCAATGATTTTTGAGATGATTTTGTATAGGACATTACATAGAGATATGGGACGGAAATCATCAAATGATGAAGGAGCGTCCTTCTTGGGGATGAGAGAAATGAAGGTGGAGTTTATGGCATGGTATAAAGATCCAGAAGTCCTGCATTCCTCAATTACACTCAGAAGGTCTTGTCCAATCAGCTCAAAGAATGCTAGGTAAAATTCAATCGTCCATCCATCCGGACCAGGTCTCTTGTCCTTTTTAAACCATTTAAGGGTACTTTCCAATTCTTCCATGGTTACTAGGGACGTGAGATCTTCTGAGGTTTCCTCATTCACATATCTCGGAAAGTGTGAGGCTACTTCAATGATTTCTGCCAGGTTAGCCCCAGGAGGGTTTCTGAAAATGCCCCGGAAATGAGCTGTACCCAGCTGGGAGATTTGGTTGAAAGTCTCCGCTACCCCCCCCCGGGAGAGGTAGGCTCCATATTGTATTTGATACTTTTCTTCCTTTAGCAAAATTGTGAAAGAATTTAGTGTTCTCATCTCCAGCTTTTAGCCAAATCGCCCTGCTACGAAGTCTGATGGATTCCTCCCTTTGTTTGAGTATAGAGGCCCGCTGGTTTTCAAGCTCAATTAGATGAGCCCTGTCTTCAACGGTTCTGAATCCCAGGTTTCTGTCATCAATCATGGAGCTCAGCTCCTCTTCCACGGATACGAGCAATGCATTATCCCTATTATTCTTCTCCCTTGCCCAGGTAATGACAATGTGCTTTAAATCCGATAGGTTCTTACAGAAACCTCTGGCTTTTGATGCTTCCCTGTCAATTGGGTGGGTCCTCCAGAAATCCGAAACCAGTTTATGTAAATCCTGATCTTGTAACCAAATATGATTGAATTTATAAGGTGCCTTTGGTTTTGCCTGGGGTCCAAGGATTTCCAAAAGTATGGGGAAATGATCCGACAGACCACCCGCTCCAAACCATTGTTTAAATTGATGCAGCTCCTGAATCAGAGGACCTTTTAGAAGAAATCGGTCAAGTCTGCGAGCCAGAGCAGCTTCTCCCACCCTTCTATTGCGCCATGTGGGCATGGGCTGCAGCATGGGAACATCCACTAAATCAGCTCGTTCTAGGGCACTCCTCATGAAGTCAGTGATCGTGTCCACTTGGGCCATCGAGCCCCAAGATTCTCGGAATCCAAGTGAGAAGTTCAGGTCACCACCCAGGATGATGTGTGCCTCATCCATCAAAGATAGATCCAACAAGTTGTTCCAAAAAGGCTCTCTGAGCTGGCAAGGTCCATACACATTTACAATTCTGAAAACCCTCCCAAGGTCTGCCGAAAGATGTCCGCCCCAAGAAAACCCTTCCCACCCCAGGAAGAGTCTAATCTGATAGTTCTGGGATTTATTCCGATAGCTAGCCCGCCCGATCTCCCCGAGGCATCCGTGGCCAGAAATTTCCATCGGGGGGAGATAGAGTTTAGACAGTGTTCAATAGTCTCGGCAGGACCCAGGGTTTCTTGGAGAAAAATGATGTCAGGTTGGTCAAATTCAAATAGTCTCTGAATGGCTAGTTTTTTGGGTTCACTGGCCAAACCCCTGCAATTGAAAGATAGGCACTTCATGGGGGACCAGCTCTTGGGGTAGGAGCTGCTCTAAGGACCCCTTCGATGGTGGAATTTCTCCCGGATGCCACTTCTGCTCCGGCTTTCCAAATAGCTTT
>APFE031009623.1:0-19275 GCA_000404065.3 Pinus taeda | reverse complement strand
AATATGTAAATGTTTTTGTTTAATGAATGAAAATTTTATGGTGGTGAAATACTCTGTCCTGTGTAATTATTTTTAAAAGGACTTCTCTGTGTAAAAGATCTTGGAGCAAAGGAAACAGACCATAGCCTCTGTGTTTTATATTTAGATGGTTTTGGTATTTATCCATCCCAAACAGAAACAGAATCAAAAAATACCCAACACCTTTTTCCCAAAACTCTTTTGGCATGTATTTCGAGTTATTTCAATATCTATATAGATCCATGCCTTTCGTCACACAGCTGCAACATAAATTGTGATTCGAAATTTCGACGGCATTTAGAACATCCGTGAGGCATTGTAAGCTTCTGCTTCAACTAGACTTTCAGGCTTCAAAAAAATTTGGGATTTGGGGGAATCTAGAACACGTCTGCATCAACTGGCCCATCCAGCTGCAACAGACATTGTGCTTTGACGGCGTTTAGAACATCCAGCAGCATGTTAAGCTTTGGCGTCAACTGTTCCTTCTGGTCGGCCTTGGGCTCTGGTTTAGTCGACCAGGGTAAGGTTTTCTCTATTTGCCCAGCTTCAGTTTTCAACCCTTCTGTCACCTCCAGAGCCGTGGAAATCCCCAGATCGACATCATGTCCCCAGAATTTCGCACTTCGTCGCCCAATAATGGGTGCTGTCTGCTTTCAAAAGAGAGGTTACGCATCAAGTATGGTAAGCTTCAGGGCCTAAAGTTGAGCATAAACTGTCATACCTTTTCTTTTATTATGGTGTTGAAATTGGTAGAAAATAGGAATTGGGAATGCTTCTAGATCTCAAGCTCATATCTTTAGTCATTCATAAATTGATTTTTTTACAAGGTTTTGTTTCAAGCTAATATACATATGAAATGGAGTTACTAATTTTAGGCTTGATTTGGCGAATCAGATTACTCATTGCAGATCATCTGAACATTTTGGAAAGAGACGCTGACATAAACGGCCACGGCGATGTCGTCTTGACACCACGAGAGCTGGAGTATGAGCAGATACCATCGGAGTATGCTATAAATAATGTTGTTATTGCTATAGCTATGATGCAGCTCATGCAAGTTCATAACAATAATGAGGTGCTTCGATTGAACGTGGTAGATGATGGTAATGGAGAGAATACGCAATCAGATCCATAGCATGCCAATCCGACATCTGAACTACTTCTCGGAAACGTTATCGAAGACGAAAATGGACAAAATTCGCAGTTAGATGGGAACCATTCTAACCGGCCATATGGCATATACAAGTTATTAAACATTTATGCCGTGAGTCAGGCCGGGATTCTAGCTGCTGTCTCTTCCGCGAGGAGCCGAATAGAATGGAGTATATTCGTGCCGTCTGGGCTTGTGAGCACAGCAATTATTGTCGTTATAGTGTTCAAATTCTCTCAACAGGAGATGCAAGATGCAGAGTGACACCGCCACTAACATTACGACAATGGTAGCCTTTTGTGAAATCTCCTGTTGAGAGAATTTGAACATTATAACGACAATAATTGCTGTGCTCACTCTGCATCTTGCTCTCCTTCACTAGACTTTTCCTCTTTCAGGGTCAGGTGAGTCATTTACCTTTAATAAGAAATTAGTTGGAATTAGATTTTCATAATTGAGGTTTATGTTATTAATATTAAATTTTTGAGACAGCTTTTTGGCCATAATCATATCAAAATTTATTTGTCGATGTTTTTGAACTAGTGGTGTCATTCATTGTCACGATAATATGAACCAGATCAAGGCAATAAGTTAAATAGAGAGACAGATCATTCAAATAGCTAGAAAGAAACAACCACTATTGACCAAAGGAAATGGCTCAGCCATTTCCTTTGGTCAATAGTGGTTGTTTCTTTCTAGCAATTTGAATGATCAGTTTCTCTATTTAATTTGTTGCCTTGATCTAGGTTTTCATCTTATCAGGATGAACCACACTTACATGTGAAGTTATGTGTTCAATTATGAATGTTCATTTCAATTTTAATGAGTTGGTCTTTTCTGATTTGTAAAATTTAATAATTATTTTTTTTTTTATATCTAATTTTTTAAATCTTATTTAAAACTGAAATAATAAAAATGAATTTTCAAAATTTTTAATTAAATTATATTCTCTAAATTTGCTTAAATTTAAACTAAAGTGGCTTATCATATATATATAAAGTTTTAGTTAACTAATGAAAAAATAGAAAAGTAATTTTAAACAATATTCTTATTAAGAACAATCTTAAAGTAATTTTAAACAATATTCTTATTAAGAACAATCTTAGTACGACGAAAAAAAGATCTGTTGTTTGAACCACAGATTGGGAAGAAATTGCTCTTCTAGGATTTCACGAATGGTCGACACTGAAGGGTTTGGAAATGCAAGGTTTGCACCAATTTAGAGTTGACATCTCGAGAGTTTCCCAACTCTAGTGAAACCAATCTAAGGGGAATCAATTTGTCTGCAGGTTTCAAACTAGTATCTTATTTTCTCGCTTGTGAAAAGGGTACAAGAGAAGATGCACATTCCTCATGAATTCTTTTCACCTGTTCATGGAGGATGACAATTTTAGGATTAGAATAGGTCCTAATTCACGCAGTTGTGATCCAATGATCCTGCCACCATCACAAGAACATAATTGTCAATCTAGGCTAAGGGGATGGGGAAATGAGAATTTCTACAATATCAGTGGGTTCATGCAAAAAAGCTTCTAAGATGTGATTTTATCTATATAATACCTGGATTGTGGTGGTTTAGATTCATAATCCTTCCACTAGGATTTCAAATTCACATTTGTCTTAAAAGAAATTAATGATTGAAGGCATTTCAATCCTTAGTGAATACAAGATTTTCAAGGATGCCATGATTTACACAGTAGCAAGAACTCAAGGTGGAGGCAAAGAGGAAGGTGCATCCATCTCACCCCACCAAGAATATTTAAATATGATATAAAACCAAGGCCTCCTTCATCTAACCTTAAAGATCTCTTTGGATCAATATTTGTGGTTGAGCAGTTAGTCGAAACCCCCTCTCTTGAGGTGAAAAATATTTCAATTAGTTTCATAGTTGCAAACTATGAGTAGAAAGTGCTTATATCTCATTTCAATTATTTCTAGCCTTCTTTATTGGCTCTCAAGGAGTGGGTTCACCATAATTGGTCTCCAGACGTTGTGGTACATTTATGCTCAAAAAGGATTTTTATTGTTATTTTTCTAAAGATAGGGGACCAGGAGAAGCTTTTTTTGTTAGGGGCCCTGGTTTTGGGGTCAATCTAGTCTCTCCCTTCAACCTTGGCTTCCCAATTTTAATCTTCTAACTATTTCAAATCTGGAAACTCTAGTATGGGTGAGGTTTCCTAATTTTCCCATCTATTTGACACATCCAAGTATTTTAGAAGATTTGGGAAATTTTTTAGGCCACTTCATAAAGATTTGATTCAAAAAGGATTTTTAAATGAATTTACACATTCATTCATGTTTATGTTGAAGTGGGCCATAATAAAGGTTTTCCGAACAAAATCCTCATTAAATGGGGAGATCGGGTTTATTCCCATAAGGTGGATCATGAAAATATGAATTTTCGTTATAGTTCTTTCCAGCAGCAAGAACACCTAGAGAATGATTGCCCATATTCATAGGGAACCTCTTTACACCCCGAAGCAAAGAAGAAAAATCATAGATGGAAAGACCCAAAATGATCGAATGGTTCTAAGTCCATTGTGACTCACAAGTCAGGTGATTCTTAGAATCAGAAGACTCTTGATGACAACATTGTTATTTCAGACCCAAGTAAGACTAATGATATGTCATCTCAACCATCGAGGGGGGGGAGCTCAACCGTCAATTAGTATGGCACCAAATCTAATTCCTAGAATCGGAAGACTCTTAATGCTAGCTCTATTATTTCAGACCCAAGTCAAACTAATGATATGCCATCTCAACCATCGGGGGGGAAGCTCAACTGTGAATTAGTATGGCACCAAATCTAGCCATAATTTTTGCAGCGACAAAGAGTGGGAAAAAATATACCGATGAATCAGACCATCCAAATGGTCTGATTCCTAAAGTCAAAAATAGTCGTTATGTAACCGTTGGAGTCTCTGCTCAGTGTATTTAACATGCTAGGCCATATCTGTTTCTTCAACTTGTCCTGACGATGAACCACACTAGTTGGTTCAAAACGCGTCGGCAAAGGGCTTTCTATATGTGATTTTCGCCAAAGCTCTTCTTATAACATCCAAATGGTGACAAGTTGCCAACAAATAATGGAAACATCTCAAGGAAAGAATGTGGTTATCTCAGACAATTCCTCAATTTAGATAGACATTTGGAAAAGGAAAGGCAAGAACAAGGCAATGTATAATCTTGGAGTCTAAGTCTAAAAAAAAAATAATGTTGTGTAATGTGTAGCATGATTAGGGAAAAATTGATATATTATAATGTAATGTAATTTTTTTGAATCAATATGAAAAAATAGTATTAATATATATATATATATATATATATATGGGGTTTCCCAGATCCGGGTGTTAATATCGCCTTAAATGGCATTCATGCGCACTTAAGACGCATGAGGCCGCCACCTGCTTCGCAGCATGGAGCCCCAGAAACAGATTGGAGGCGGGGAGATGGTGTTTATGGTCTCAGCACGGAGTAGGACAGAGCCATTAATGGCGAACGGAGCCCGACGCAGCTTGTGGAGATGTTTTAATAGGCAGCGACTCAGCAATTTTTTCATTATGCCTTCGACTGATGAATACTCTGTTCGGTTTGTTGTGGGTTCAGTGAGCGAGGTCGATAGGGAACCTCGCCTCATAGGGGAAATTCGAGCTGGTTCTGGCTCGAATTGGCAGCCCTTCAACTCTTACGGTGCTCCTCACCCTGGAATTCCTTCACCAGTTTGGGGTAAGTGCTTCATCGGAGGTAATTTCAGTTTCTCTGGCTCTATATCTCGGTTCAGTGTTTCCATTGTATTCTGTTCTGTTTCTTCACTCAGCTCAGGGTCTTCAGATGCTCTGAGGAGCAATTCTGGTTTCCACTCTGCCTCGCTGAAAGTCACTGTCCTTATTTGCACCATGAAACGTCTTGGGAAGCGCTCTCGCTCCGGGGAAAGACCTGGCAGCAGCAAACGACCCGCTGCTCGCCCTTAATCCACTCCTCTGCTCACCACCATCAACCTCACTGCTCCTCATGAGGATTCCCCTGCTTCTAACCCCACCCGCCATCCGATACCCAATAGCGCTTTCCAATCCACCCACTTCAAATTTCAGAGCAACCTGAACCGCCCCTTGATTTCTGCCCAAATAACCATCCTGATGACGGAGGAAATCAACCAGGTCCGTCCAATTTCCTGCATAGACCGTAATTCTTCCAACAGCAGTGACCATTCCTCTGCCCAATTCGCCATGGCTTAAAAGAAGGATGATGTTCCAGTAATTCAGGTCGATTCTCCTTCTCCAATTCCTCCCCTGAGTGGTTGCATCAATCTAATCCTGGACCCCGATGCTGGCAACACCGACAAAGATCAGGAGGGCAACGTGTTGCAGGAAAAAGACAGGCTCAGCCACGACGACGCGTGTCAGCAAGCCGAGGAGACACAGGAGGAAGAGGATAGTTGAACAGATGGCTCTTGTGTTTGCACTTTTTGTTTTTTGGATGCCTGCTTCGGGTGTTGGCTCTGTTTTGAAAATTTTCCAGCAGCAGCGAATGCAATGGTCGTGGTCTCAGTTCTCTCTCTCCCAGTTTCTCAGTCATATGCTTTGTCTCAGTACTCTCTTTATCAGTCTCTTTGTAACGCCAATGAATTTGGCAGTCTGTTCTGTCTATCTGGCTGTTAGCTTGGACGAAATCCCCAACTCTTCTACTATGGGGAATTTTTGTATCATATGTGATGAGCAGGCTTCTGTAGCTGCCCCCTCTTGTAAGTTTATTATGTTTACCAGTTAATAAAAATAGCATAGTCTTTTACCGAAAAAAAAAAAAAAAAAAAATGATATTATATATTATTATGGGTTCTTATGATTATATTTATTATTTTTTATTTTATAAACTATACTATAATAAAATTAGGACGCAAGGGACAAAAAGTATTAAAATTATTAAATTATTTTTTAAGTAAATTATATAATATTTAAATTTAATTATTAATTAAATTTTTTTGTCCGTCTTAAAAATTATAATTCTTCTATCCTAAATTCAAAACCACATTCTTCATTTGCTCAAAAACATGATAAAAAAGGGATACTACGAATATCAAAAATTAATGTTGTTTAATTAGTATACTTCATCATTTCTTGCTCTTGAAAAATTCATCGTCTTTCTCTTTTCCCCTTTTTCTTATTAACTTCTTCCTCGGTTACTAAGAAACTTCTTACGAGGTTGCTCAAAACGATTTCGTGGTAACTAAATAAGTCTTAAAATGAGGAGATCAAGATTGTTAAAAGCTAACAATTCCTTATTAATAGAAAGTATAATTTCATGATGTCTTTTTATTAAACTTATATACTGCAACCTTTGTAGAGGAGAACAACTCTATATTCATTTTTTTACAAACTTTTTCATATTCAAGTTAGTATTTATTGGTTGATTTACCTTTATTCAAATGGATTTCTCTTAAATTCCCTTGAGTTTTTATTTGATTTTTTTGGGAGGGAAAAAACCTTTTGAGTCTTTTTCTCATCTTTTAAATATAAAATTAAAAAATAGTTATGATAATTATGATTACGTGTTTCTCATTTCACATAAAAAATTAGGTTTTAAAAAATTGAGGTTCCCTCTTTGTTCTTTTAATACCAGGTCTAACAATATAAGATGGTTTTTATTAATAAAGGGTTATCATTTTTCCTGGCCTTTCTCAAAGAGATTTTAAGGGTTAAAATATTAAGAGTTAAGAATAGATTCATAATTTTCTTGGTAAGACATTTTTATTTTTTAGTTTCGATTTAATTGTAAGAGATTCTTTGTTGTGTTTTGTATTATTATGAGGGTTTCAAGTTCTATGTTTCTTGCAATTCAATCTATTTATTTTGATAGTGGATTTCCTTGTATAAATCATGAATTATGTTCATATTTAATGTATATATTCATGACATTAATCAATTTTATTATCATTAGATCAAAATAATAATAATGTTGGTAAAATGAGTCAAAGTGTATTTATACCTACAATTCAACTCTTTTTTTTTACATTGTATCATTCTAAGATAGAATGAATATGCCTTCAAATTTTTCATGCTTTGGTACATCAAACATTGTTTTAAAATAATACTTTTTTAGTTTATAAACTAAAATTGGAAATTTAATATTACATGAAAAGCTATAGTCAAAGATGAAAATGATAGGCTTGGATATTGTCATCTCTTATTCTTCTAGTATTTCTTCCAAACTAAAATTCTCAAATATCGATTACATTCAATAATATATATAAAAAGAATACATGTCTAGGCTAGATGACATGTTCAAATTTTTGTCTTTGCTAACTATGCTATTTCAAGAGACTTTTTCTTCTCCACTATTATTGTCCAAGCTTCGATTGCTTTTGATGATTTTTGTGTTACTCCCTCCCATCCTAATTTGTCTAGCTCTAGAGGTTCTATTTTTTTTTTTTTTCATTGGTTGTTGGCTTCATTCCACTATACACTATCATGCCACATCTCACTCTTTTGAAGGGGTGTTCCCAATTTCCTGTAGTTCCATTTTGGCTTATCCATGGGTGGGTCCAAGTTAGCCAGGTCATCCTTTCTAACCACTTAATGTTTTTCCTTGGTGCCAACCATTAAGTGATTTTCAGTGGTGCTTCTTAGTTTTCCTTAGCCCTATTGAGCAATGTGCTATCAAATGCCACATTTCAAAATAAAATCTATAGTGAAAATATACATTTTTATAATGGGAATTTTATGTGAAGGATAAGTTTTTACTCATCAAATTTATTTCTACCCAAAGCCTTTTGTTGAAGCCCATTTCCACACATATTCCAGGATATGTTATGATATTATGGTTCTTGGCTTCATTAACTTTGTAATGTAATTCTCTAAGGACATTGGTAATCGATCAAATAAAGGGTAAAGCACAAATATGTAAAGGGAAATTTGAAAATCTAACCCACATAAGTGTTAAGCATAGTGTTTCTATGATTCGATCGAAGCACGAGGTATAAGGTTCCATACATTATCAAGATTTTCCCCAAAATCAGCTCGAAACAACTCTTGAGTACCTTTGTCTTCTACAAGATCAAACACTACAATAAAGAACATCTTTGTGCAATAGTGAATAAAAGGTTCTACATTTTATTATAAATTTCTATAAGTCCAAATGTAGTTGTATAGATCAACTAGATATGCCTAAATACCAACGATGTGGCATACAAATACATTTGTATTGTAAAATGATACCTAAGATACAATTGCTTTCATTATGGAATAGTAATCATTGAAACCTCTTGAACGAAGAGTTATGATGGTGATCCCGAGAGGGTTATGTGGCAAGACTTAAGTGGCAGCTAGCCCGTCCTTGGTCCTTCCCACACTGACACACACCGAGGTTTGGTGACGGTTTATGGCAACTTCAATGCACATTCGGCCCGAGGTTGGTCTGTGTTATCTTTATTTTGAGTTATGATTTCGTTCCTCTATGACTCGTCTAGTTCGACTCTAGAAAGAAGTTGGGTCTCTGTTGCCCACTATCCTCTTGGTTCTTCTCTGGTTCCGGTCCTCTATCATTTGCTAGTTATATGAATGTTTTTCGTTGGACCTAGTGGCTGCTACACACTTGGTTTTCCATGGAGGTCTCAGGTTTGGTTTGTCATTCTGGGTATGCCTTATTTTGACTATCTGTGAATGATTCTTTTACAACTTGCAAGTGATGTTTTCTAACTGGGTTTTGGTCGCATTTCATAGGCCCTCTGCCTGTTACTCTCGTCAATGGCTTGGTTGCTTATTTGACAGGTAAAAACCTTGTTCCCATTCCACTTTTTCATCTTCCTGTAGTTTTTATTAACGACCTTGCTCCTGGTGAGGAAGCTATGGTATCATGGCATTTCAGCCGTTGGTTGCGCTTAGCTTGAGGTTTCAATTCATGGCTCGGTTGTGGAGTCCAGCCTCCCCTTTAGGTATTCGTCGTGGGTCAAGTTCCTTTTTTTTTCTCTGGTGTTGTTGTGTGCTATATTGATATGCTTCCTCTCTAGCAATATTCTTGTCACTGTGCAGGTATCCCTCTCCTCTTTGCTGTGGCTGCAAGGGGCTGGCTCTCGGGGATGAAATGTTGTGGTCTCATCCTTGAAGATTTGGATCCAATGTGCCTAAATCTGGTATGGTCCTTCCTTCACTACGCACTGTGGTTGCATGTTGGTTTCGGGCTATAGTTGTTTAACCCTTGGGGTTTCAGTTTGTTGGTCTATCGATACTTGGTTTCCTCCTGTGCAACGAGCCCATCTCGTCAATTTTGTTTTTTGTTATGGGAATGTGTTTTGGCCTTTTGTTGTTGGTTGTCATGTTTGTTGTTTTGTCTATGTACTGCTTTGGTCTATCTACGTTGTGGAAACCCTCCTCAGCCTATCTCGTTTATGTGAAGGATTGTTGGTTATGTATTGAGGCCACTATGTCTTGAGGCCTGTGTGGAATCTGGAAGTTTCGTCCTGTACTTCCGTGGACCTGATGAATATTATATATATATATATATATATATATATATTATAATGTAATTTCTAATTTAAATCAATAGTATGTATTTGGTCATGTACCTAGATGGTTTGGCTCTGTCGTATTTGATCCTTTCATTCTTAGTGCAAAGTTTGAATGTTAACCACACAATTTGTTGTTTAATTTCTATACACAGTAATTTATACTTGTTGCTTCTAAAACAGTGAATGCCTGTAAGCTTTCCTTAAATTCATAAAAAAAAAAATTGTTCGAAGTTATGCTTTCTTTCCTTTTTTTCATCTAGATGAAAACAACCCCACTTTTGATTCTGTGTTTCCTATTTATGCTTGCTGGCAGCCTCATACTATTGAGGAACCACCCTCAGTTACATTATAGTTATTTTCTAGTTTCATTTAGTTTCATTTCTAACTTATTTTAAACAAATCCTATTCTAACTACTATTTAGTTTACAAATAAATGCATTGGTTGTAGCAACCTTCATTTAAAACATAAAAATAAAACTAACTACAAGTGAACTTAATCAAAACATCTTGTCCAGTTGTCGCCTCCCTAGTCGGATGCTCCTGCATCAGGCTCCCGAGATGAATGAATCTGATGGCTCTTGTACATGAGCTCTTCAATCAAGTGCCCAATGCTTTGAATCTGGCCTACATCCAACCAAGAACTGCCCTCAATTTGATGATCCTTCCATTTGACCATGTATTGTAAGTATTGTTTCCGTCAAGTCTGCCTGGCCACCTGAGTATCCAAGATTTGTTCAATCCCTAAAGGCATCTATTTGACCCATGACTCAGTCTCTCCCCGGGTGTTCCGTGCGTGTCCTGTCGAATTATCCTCCACATTAGCAGTAATTTAAGGGTATAGGTCTGTCAGATTGAAGATGGGCGAGATCCCTATACCCGGGGGTAGTTGCAATTCATATGCATTCGCAGAGAACTTTTGCAGTATCCTGCAAGGTCCTATCTTTTTCAGTTTCAATTTGTTTTATTTTCCTTTAGGAAACCTTTCTTTGCATAGATGTGCCAGTACCAGGTCCCCTACATTGAATTGCACTTCCCGTCATTTTAAAGTTGCCTTCTATTTATACCTTCAGTTTTTGTCCTGTAATTTGGATTTCACTTGTTCATGAATTTCGTTGATCACCTTCGTGAAGTCTTCACCATTATCACTCCTTCGTTCCAACCGACCTAAATCGCATAACTCGTGCACACCATGGGGGTGCATCCCGTATATGATCTGGAAAGGGCTTCTTCTTGTACTCTTGTTGGGTGAATCATTATAAGCGAACTCTGCTTGTGCGAGTATGCGATCCCATTGTCGTGAATTTCCATGAACCAAACTACGTGACAGATTCCCCAGACTTCGATTCACCACCTCAGTCTACCCATTAGTTTGTGGGTGAAAAGCTCAGATGATGTTTAGTTTGGTATCTAGCTTTTCCACAAAGTCTGCCAAAAATGACCTATGAACTTCACGTCCTGATCTGAAACAATAGACTTTGGCAAGCCATGTAATCTGGCAATCTCTGTGAAGAACAAGTGTGCTACATGTGTGGCATCATTGGTCTTCCTACAGGGAATGAAATGCGCCATCTTGGTGAATCAATCAACCACCACCATGATTGAATCGAACCCCTTCTGTGTTCTTGGAAAACCTAAGACAAAGTCTAAACTGACTGAGTCCCATGGTCTATCCGAAATAGGCAAGGGTATATGTAATCTTGTATTTTGACTGTGTCCCTTTACAAGCTGACACATCTTACACCTAGCCACAAATCTTTGTACGTCTCTACGCATTTTCAGCCTATAATAGAAGTGGCTCACTTGATCCAAAGTCTTATCAATGCCAAAATGTCTGGCTAAACCCCCACTATGTTTTTCCTGGATTAAGTTTTCCCTCATCAAACATTCCGAAATACACAATTGTCCTCCCCTGAACAACAATCCTTCCTGTATGTTATAGTATATCCATGAATTGTAGTCCCTCAATAATGGATACTTGAAAGCTTCGCACGATTCCTTAAAGTCTGCATCTGTTTCATACAAATCCTTAAGATGCTCCAATCCTAACACCTACACTTTTCTTTCCTGTAAAATCAAATTTCTCCTGCTTAATGCATCTGCCACTTTGTTGGCTTGACTGTTGATGTGTTTCAATACAAATGTAAAACTTTGGAGGTACTCCACCCACTTCACATGTTTATGGTTCAGCTTGTGCTATTACATAACATACTGTAATGCAAAATTGTCTGAAAACAAAACAAATTCATTCGCCATCAAGCAATGTCTCCAATGTTTCAGTGCTTGGACCACTGCATAAAATTCCTTATTGTAAGACGTATACTTCTGCCTACTCTCATTCAACTTCTCACTGAAATAGGCCACGGGTTTGTCCTCTTGGCTAAGTACTACTCCAATGGCTGTCCCACTGGCATCACAATGAACTTGAAAAAGTTTATTGAAATCTGGCAACGTGAAAATTGGTCTTTCGGTGATCTTCCTTTTGAGAAGCTGAAAACTCCTTTCCCTGACTCCGTCCAATGAAAATGTTGATTTTCCTTTTTAACAATATCCACCATGGGTGCACAAATCCCACTGAAATCTTTTATAATTCTTTTATAAAAACTCGCCAACCCATGAAAACTTCGCACTTCAGACAAACCCCTGGGGATGGCCAACTAACTATGGTTGCAACCTTTTTTGGATTGATTTTTAATTCGTTTTCTGAAATCACATATACTAAATAAATCAATTATTTCCTTAAAAAAGTACACTTCTTCAAATTTAACAGCAATTTGTTTTGCTGCAACTTTTCCAAGACATACCTGACATGTCGAAAATGTTCTTCCTCTGTCTTACTGAAAATAAGGATATCGTCTAGATATACAATCACAAACTTTCCAATGTATTCCTTCAGCATCTCATTCATCAAGCACATGAATGTGTTGGGTGCATTGCTCAGTCCAAATGGCATGACCAACCTTTCATACATGCCTTGATTGGTCTTGAAAGCTATCTTCCATTCATCCCCTTCACGAATCTGAATCTGGTGATATCCGCCTTTCAAATCAATCTTCGAAAAATATGTCGCTCCACTCAAACAGTCCATCATGTCATCCATCTGTGGTAAAGGAAACATATACCTAGTAGTAATCTTATTAATTTCTTGAGAATTAGTACACATCTGCCATTGACCTCCTTTCTTGGGAGCTAAAATAGTTGGGACTGCACAAGGACTTAAACTCTCCCAAATCAACCCTTTATCCGACAACTCCTATACCTGCTTCCTGATCTCTTCAATGTCCTTTGGACTCATCCAATAAGCATCTTTGTTTGGTAAACTAGCCCCTGGAATGAAATCAATATGGTGACTGATACTCCTTTTTGGTGGAAATTTATCTGGTAGATCATCCACCACAATGTCACTAAACTCCTGTAGCATATCTTGTATCTCCTCCGGTAAGTCAGTAATCTTAGTATGGATTAACACCACTCTTGGCCTTCGCACAATTGCATATTTTACCTCATCATCTCCAATCTGCTGTAGAAACTCTTTTCCTCCTAACAGTAATTCTTTTGTTCCACTGTTTTGTGTTGTATCCTCCTCTTTCATGGGTACTAGTGTATGCTTTATCACATCCTTAGCCAACTTGTAACAGTTTGCCTTCCCATCATGGACAACTTTCTTGTCATACTACCATGGTCTGCGTAGCAGTAAATGGCACACATCCATCGACATGATATCACAACTTACTTTATCCTTATACCTACCAATGTGAAACTCCACTTCGCACTGCTCATCAACTAGCAGTTGGTATCCTTTTTGTAACCTAGACACCCTATATGGTGTTGGGTGCTTCAATATTTTTAAACCCAGATTTTCTACCATTTCAGTGGCTACGAGGTTGTCAGTGCTGTCATTGTCAATAATCAATTTGTAGCATTTCCCATGTGATTTACACACAGTTCGGAATAGTTCTTTCCGTTGTGTCAGGTCAGCTAACTCTTTAGCTGGTTTCAACAATACTTTGTTTAACACTAAGGCTTCTCCCAATTCAGGCATGTTCTCCACTTCTTGTGGTGGCGCCTTTGCTTCTTTCGGTTGAGCAACATATGCTCCTCTTTGCCCTGCTTGATCACTTTCAGGACATATAAAAGACTTGCGTCCCCACTTGTGACACTTATAAAACTAATAGGCATTTCTTCTGCCTATTCCATTACCTCTTCCTTGTTGGTAAGGTCTTCCTCCTCTAGTGTTACCTTCTTTTTCAGTTCGTCCTGCAGTTTTTGAACTGTTGCCCTCTTTATTGCTATTGACAATTCTGCCTCTGCCAAAAGACTATCCTCTTCCTCTGCCAGATCCACGTCCTCTTTTGGCATTCTGATTTCTGGTGATCTTTTCTTCTACCTTAAAATCACTTTGATAGGCTTCCTCTATGGACTTGGGGGAAAGAATACTAATCTCATCTAGTATCTCCATCTGTAAGCCATTCACAAACCTTGTTGTCTTTTCCGGGGTATCTTCAACATAACCCACTTGCAGGTTCACTCTGTAAAATTCTTCCATATACTCCTTCACTATCATTGCTCTTTGCTTTAGGTTCTGCACCTGCCTATACAGAGCAATCTGATAATCTTTCGGTAGAAAATTACTCTTCATCTTCGAAAGAATCTTGTTCCACTTTTTGATCAATGGTTTATTTGACCTTCTCCTTTCTGCCTACACACTGTCCCACCACAGTGCTACATGTCCCTTCAATTTTGTGGTTGCAAACCTAACCTTCTTATCTTCACTGATTTCTTCACACTCAAAATATTTATCTAGCTCACTAATCCAGTCCAACAATACCTCCATATATAAACTGCCATCATAATTCAAAAGCTTTGGCTTCAGTTTACTACTTGCCAACAAAACTGATGAAAATGAGAATTTGGGGGTTGCCCAAAATCCCAATTCCTTTTAAAATCTCGATCTTGGACCTGTGGGTTATGGGCCCACAAGCCTAAACGAAAGTGATTTAACTTTTAAAACCCAACTTGATTGTCCTAGCAGTAAAACCCAACTCCACTCAATCATTGCATCCTTCAATCCATTCTTCCTACATTGTTTTTAACTATACTGAAAGCTTGCAGATATTCTTTCTGATCCGCAGACACGTCTAATCATAGTAGAATATGAAAATAATTTATCCCAATTGGCCCCAATTCTGCCGTGTGTAGACTGAGAGCTTCTAACTCATTGCGCGCTTAGATTCTCAAACATCTGGCATTGAATCAAACTTAAAAACCTCTCCTTCATCCGGATCAACACTTGCCAGCTTCTTCCCTAGCCTTTTCCTCAACCACACTTATTGCATACTCTTTCAAGTTCTCAACCATCTTATGAGCAGTCTTCTTATCAATTTCAAACCTGCTTATAGAAGATGAAAAATCCGATATTGCTGAGTCGTTCTCACGTTTAAAGATCTTCCTTATTGATGGCCAAGTGTCTCGTGAACCAGCATCAAGGAGAGATGCAACTGTTCAGCAAGCAACCTGGGACTCATTGAAAACCAGAGAAAAACTACGTCATGATATTGAAGCTGTCAGAATTTTCAGCACAATTTGAGAAACGCCTTAGTGACGCCTTAGTGAAGATTTGCACCCGAGCCACCCAAATTTATATAGACAGCGTTCAAGTAACAATTCAACAATGCGTTCATTGTGAAGATCACACCTTCTGATGACAGCGTTCAGGGTTTCCACGCCGACATGACAATTACAAACTTGTAGATTCAATTTCAAAATTGAACAACCATTACGGAAAACACTAATTTAATACTACAGCATCTGCTCAATCGATCTCAACATGCATCGATCTTTTCACAGCTCAAATGGATCAGGCATTCAAGGTATTATAAGCGCCATTACAAATTGGATCTGAACTGTTTACTTATATATACGAGACAAAGTCAAAACACACATAAATACAGACACGCCATTAACACAACACACATATATTATAATATGAATAACACAGTACGGTTACAGCTAAGGCATTTTAGCCTTAGAAATCAGCTCATGCTCGGTTACATCTTGCTCACTCCCATAACAGATATCTCACACCCTATCACACTATATATTTATAAGATACATTGGAAGGATCGATCAAATCTTCTCCTAGTTTTTTTACAATGAAAGCTCTCCAAAAGCGTGCATGGCTGTTATCAATAGCAAGTCTTCTCAAAACATATCCACTTTAAAGCTACTTTAATTCTGCTTTTCTACTTTAAAACAGGCTTTCCTTTGTTCTGATCCTCTTGTGCACGTTTGCTTGCTTTGTTGCTGAGTGCTCCCGCATCAGACTCCCGAGGTACAAAAATTTATGACCTCCTGGTCATATGCTTCTGGTCTTCGTACTAGCAATTTTATCCACTGCATTCCTTCACTAGAACTGCTTCCATGATTTTCTGTGAGCTGCAACCAACCTCTACAGTAACAGTCTCCTCTGTTACATGGTACCTCACCAAGCCCTCCGCACTCAGTCTTTTGACATCCTTCTCTAGGTTGTTGCAAATCTTCTCACCTTCCGCTGCCGCCATCTGTACAAGAGCAAGACCATAACACTCCATATTTAACACAATTGTACCTCTTTCCCCTTCTGCTCGCATTCTTCTTTCTTCTCTCAGAAATCCTTTCCCTGCTCTGATACCAACTGATAAAAATGAGAATTTGGGGGTTGCCCAAAATCCCAATTCCTTTTAAAATCTCGATCCTGGACCTGTGGGTTATGGGCCCACAAGCCTAAATGGAAGCGATTTAACTTTTAAAACCCAACTTGACTATCCCAGCAGTAAAACCCAACTCCACTCAATCATTGCAACCTTTGATCCATTCTTCCTACATTGTTTTTAAATATACCGAAAGCTTGCATATATTCTTTCTGATCCTCAAACACGTCTGATCATAGTAGAATATGAAAATAATTTATCCCAATTGGCCCCAATTCTGCCGTGTGTAGACTGATAGCTTCTAACTCATTGTGCGCTTAGATTCTCAAACATCTGGCATTGAATCAAACTTAAAAACCTCTCCTTCATCTGGATCAACACTTGCCAGCTTCTTCCCTAGCCTTTTCCTCAACCACACTTATCCCATACTCTTTCAAGTTCTCAACCATCTTATGAGCAGTCTTCTTATCAATTTCAAACCTGCTTATAGAAGATGAAAAATCCAATATTGCTGAGTCGTTCTCACATTTAAAGATCTTCCTAATTGATGGCCAAGTGTCTCATGAACCAGCATCAAGGAGAGATGCAACTGTTCAGCAAGCAACCTGGGACTCATTGAAAACCAGATAAAAACTACGCTGTGATATTGACGCTGTCAGAATTTTCAGCACAATTTGAGAAACGCCTTAGTGACACCTTAGTGAAGATTTGCACCCGAGCCACCCAAATTTATATAGATAGTGTTCAAGTAACAATTCAACAATGCGTTCATTGTGAAGATCACACCTTCTGATGACAGCGTTCAGGGTTTCCACGCCGACATGACAATTACAAACTTGTAGATTCAATTTCAAAATTGAACAACCATTATGGCAAACACTAATTTAATACTACAACAACTGCTCAATTGATCTCAACATGCGTTGATCTTTTCACAGCTCAAATGGATCAGGCATTCAAGGTATTATAAGCGCCATTACAAATTGGATCTGAACCGTTTACTTATATTTACGAGACAAAGTCAAAACACACATAAATACAGACACGCCATTAACACAACACACATATATTATAATATGAATAACACAGTACAGTTACAGCTAAGGCATTTCAGCCTTAGAAACGAGCTCACGCTCGGTTACATCTTGCTCACTCCCATAACAGATATCTCACGCCCTATCACACTATATATTTATAAGATACATTGGAAGGATCGATAAGATCTTCTCCTAGTTTTTTTACAATGAAAGCTCTCCCAAAGCGTGCATGGCTGTTATCAATAGCAAGTCTTCTCAAAACATATCCACTTTAAAGCTACTTTAATTCTGCTTTTCTGCTTTAAAATAGGCTTTCATCTATTCTGATCCTCTGGTCCATGTTTGCTTGCTTTGTTGCTGAGTGCTCCCGCATCAAAAACTGATCTCAATAATTTTATCTTTGGTCCCTCTTCGTTTGACCCATCCATCGTCGCTGCAATTTCTTCTTCATTGTCATCACCACCTTTTGGATCCCTGAGCCTCCCTGCTTCGAATGTTGCCAATCAGGCACTTAGGATCGTGATTTCTTCTCGTAGTTCTTCATCAACTACTCTCCTGATAGCTCTACCTCGACCTCTTCTTCCTACTTCCATTTTTTTTTTCTTTTGAGAAAAGAACTTCCTCTGATAGCAAAATTTGATGGCAATCCCGAGATGGTTGCATGGCAAGACTTGCGTGGCAGTTAGCCCATCCTTGGTCCTTCCTGCGCTGGCACACACCGAGGTTTGGTGAGGGTTTATGGCATCTTCAATGCACATCCAGCCAGAGGTTGGTCTCGTTTTGTGTGAGCACAATGTCTATGGTATGGCTTGACTTGGGCTCATCTGTGTTGTTGTTCATTTCAATTATGCTTCCATTCCTCTATGGATCGTCTGGTTCGGCTCTGGAAAGAAGATGGATCTTTGTTGTCTGCTATCCTTTTGGTTCTTCTCTAGTTTTGGTCCTCTATCATTTAGTAGTTATATGAATGTTTTTCATTGGACTTGGTGGCTGTTGTACACCTCGTTTTCAGTGGAGGTCTCAGGTTTGGTTTGTCATTCTGGGTATGCCTTATTTTGACTATTCATGAATGATTATTTTACAACTTGCAGGAGATGTTTTCTAACTAGGTTTTGGTTGCATTTCAGAGGCCCTCTACTTGTTACTCTCGTCGATGGCTTGGTTACTTATTTGACAAGTAAAAACCCTGTTCTGATTCCACTATTTCGCCTTCCTTTAGTTTTTATTAACGACCTTGCTCCTAGTGAGCAGGTTGTGGTATCATGGCACTTCGGTCGTTGGTTGCACTCAGGTTGGGGTTTCAACTCATGGCTTGGTTGCGGAGTCCGGCCTCCCCTTCAGGTATTCATCGTGGGTCATGTTCCTTGTTTTTTCAATGTTGTTGTTGTGTGCTATATAGCTCTGCTTCCTCTCTGACAATCTTCTTGTTACTGTGCAGGCATCCCTCTCCTCTTTGTCGTGGCTGCAAGGGATTGGCTCTTAGGGATGAAACGTCGTGGTCTCATCCTCGAAGATTTGGATCTGATGTGCTTAAATTGGATAGGTTCCTTCCTTGGATGTGCTCTGTAGTTGCATTTTGGTTTCGGGCTATAGTTGTTTAACCCTTGGGGTTTCAATTTGTTTGTTTGTTGATACTTGGTTGCCTCCTGTGCAATGAGCCCATCCTGTCGATTTTGGTTTTTGTTATGGGAATGTGTTTTAGCCTTCTGTTGTTGGTTGTCATGTCCGTTGTTTCATTTGTGTACTGCTTTGGTCTATCTGGGTTGTGGAAACCCTCCTCGGCCTATCTCATTTGTGTGAAGGACTGTTGGTTATTTTTTGAGGGCTCTGTGTCTTGAGGCCTGTGTGGAATCTGGAAGTTCTGTC
The DNA here is from genome assembly GCA_000404065.3 of Pinus taeda. NCBI lineage: Eukaryota > Viridiplantae > Streptophyta > Pinopsida > Pinales > Pinaceae > Pinus > Pinus taeda. The sequence continues at coordinate 18 of APFE031009623.1, read as the reverse complement.
CTGTACTTCCGTGGACTT
>APFE031009618.1:1334-12575 GCA_000404065.3 Pinus taeda | reverse complement strand
CCCCCCCTTGTAGCGAATATTTTACGGGTGGCGTTGCCGCCCCCATTTTTAACTGGGGTCCAATGTGGCGGTACTTTTGAATATAAAAGATAATCAGGCTCCACACCCAACAACCTTTATGATTATACTTGATGATCCTAATGATGAAATATTCCCTTGATGACATGAAGCACATCCATGAAGAATTTCCATTGTCCTCTATTTTTTTCAGCACCATCTATTGACCAACCACATAAAAATATATTTGTCACTCTTTAGAGGAAACATATGAACATGATACCTATGCTAGCTTTTAGAGCAAATTTTTAGTTTTCTAATGAGCTATCACACGCCCCGAAACTCAAAATATTCTAAGAGATATGAAGTTTTAAAGATAAGGAAATTAATATGGTTAGTAAGCCAACCTAAGCTCTTTTTCATTTTAGACTGCACTTAAGAGACATGCCTATTCATTTAGCATGACATAAAACCTATATATTAGGCCTCCGACTTCATTCTTTCATCATCTATTATAGAGAAAGGTGAAGGAGTTCACATCTCGTGAACCTAAAGGGATGCAAGACATGAAGCATAAATATTACGGACTGTGGAAGAAGAGGTGCAGTAGACTGTTCTAGGCTCAAATTTACTAACTATTCTAAAGTGGATGGCTCAGATTTGTGAATTGTTCTAAGGTGGATGGCTTAGATTTACGAACTATTCTAAGGTTATTACAGGTGGATAAATAGCTCAAGATTACGAATTGTTCTAAGGTTATCACAAGTGAATAAATGGCTTAGGATTGTGGGCATACTTCTATGGTGTAAGAATTAACTGTGAACTATCTTATGGTGGTCTGAGCTATGGTTTTCAAGTTCGGTACCTCTCTTAACATTGCAGACAGTGCAATGAAGTGCATACCTTATACCTTGACTTTGATGCTTCTCAAACAATGCAGTGACATCTAGTGCGGTGTTTATATAACATGTTATTCACTGTGTAAACATTGTGAACAATGAGCTAATCCCTTTGTTTGGAAAGTGAGCAACAAACAATGGAACAATACCTTTGCTGAATAGTGATTTAAATATCTTAAAAGCTCGGTGTTGCAATATCCGTCAAGGACCTTTATCACTACATGAAATTGTAAATAATTGAATTTGTGGGTTGAACTTTTCAGGCCTTGGATCTATGATAGGAAGCTTAAAATTGGTAATGTATGACTAGTGAGGTAGCTCGGACTAGTCTGTGGAACAATAGTTGCAGTGGCTTGGAATTGTAGCACTAACACATCAGATATGTGGCATAAAGATCTCAAAGTTGTGAACTAAAGAAGGTTAATGTTAGTGCAAGAACAATGGTGAAAAATTGATGAAGAAGCATGGTGCATTGGACAGTGGTGTAGTGTGGTGCAAGGATTGTCATTTCTAAAGTCTTGGTGTAGCATGATGCGTTGGACAGTCGTGTAGTGTGGTGCAAGGATTGTCATTGTTGAAGTATTGGTGCAACATTGTGAATTAGGCAAAGTGATATTTTGAACAGTGGTCTAATGCAGTGAAGGATTATTACTCATAGGAAGATTGAAGCTTGGATCTGAAGTTTATTGACCTGTGAAAAGAACAGTCACCTGGAACCTGTGATGTGTGGATGAGTAAGACTTGAAGAAGCCTTTTAAACATCCTTGGAGACATGATGTTGTGTTGAAGTCATCATGAAGTAAAATTGGAAGATTTGATTTGGTACCATGAAGAACAATGGTGACACCTTCTATATGACAAGATTGTCATTGATGATGTAAAGTGGAAGACTACAGTGAAGCTGAATATTGACAGGGATAGGTGAAGAATATTTTGGGAGCCGTGAGTTACTACTAACCATATCTTGATGAATTATTGCAGTGGGTTGGAGCCCAAGAGGTTGGAGCCTCGAAAATACAAGGTTGGTTCCTTGGAGGATAGGGTTGGAGCCCTAGAGGATCGATGTCTTCAAGAAACCAGGTCGGAGCCTATACCAGAGAAGGGTTGGTTCCCTAGGGGTTAGAGCATCTAAATGCAAGGTTGGTGCATTTATAGGGTCGGTGCCCTAGAGGTCAGAGCCTCACAAAAGTCCAAGTTGGTGCTTGGCAACAGGTTAGATCCTGGGAGATTGAAGATCGGTGTCTTCATTTAGGGTTGGATCCCTATATACATTGTACTTGATTTATTGTGAAAAAGAAATTAATAAAAGCATGTATTCTTATTGTCCATTTTGTGTTCTAAATATAAATGATTTAACTGGTAAAGGTAACAATTGAAAGGAAATACTAATTTACCCCCCTCTCAATATTTCCAACATTCAATGCCTTACTAAAGCATAGGCTTTCTTTTCCATGATATTTTACTTTAAGGAGGCATCTCTTAAAGCTCTGTTGAATATTTTTGTAGGTTGTTCATGTCCCTCCTTATTTTTTTGCAATAAGACTACTGAAATAGTGTGTTCTAATGCAAAAGAGAAAATCATGAAATCTTTAGTAAAATCAGGGCTAATTAAAACATGGGCCCATGACAAAGATACCTTTACTTCACTGAATGATTTTTTAGCCTCACTATTCCATTTTATCTCAATATATTTCTTCATCATGTTTGTGATTGCTCTCAATATCTCGGCCAAGTTTGGAATGAATCTTTTCAGGAAATTGATCCTGCCAAAGAAAAGACTAAATTTATTTTTTGTTCCTGGGAGGATCAACCTTCATTATGGCTTCAAATCTGTTGGGATCTATTCTGGTAACATCCTTTGAAATAATGTGACCAGGGAGCTTTCCTTCTTCTAAACCAAAAAGAGATTTTTTGGGGTTCAAGGAAATACCATATTTCCTGCATTTTTCAAAACATTTCCTTAAGTGCAGCAGGTGATCTTCATATCTTTTGGAAAATATAGTAATCTCATCCAAATAAATTACAATAAATCTATCCTTCTCATTAGCGAAAGCAATATCCATTGCTCTCTAGAAAGTGGCTTCTTCTTTCATAAGGCCAAAAGGCATCTTGGCATACATAAAGGTTCCCCAAGGTGTTGTGAATGTTGTTTTATGTTGATCATCAGGATGTACCAGAATTTTGTTATATCCTGAAAAACCATCCAACAAATAAATTATGTTGGAACCAACTATTTTCTGTAAAATATGATCCATTTTATATAGAGGTTAGTTATCCTTGAGAGAAACTTTGTTCAAATTACTGAAATCCACACAAAAACTTATTTCTCCTGTCTTCTTTCTGGTTGACACCAGATTTGACACCCTTTTTGAAAATCTTAAAGGCACAATGATTTTGGCATCAAAGAGTTTTTTTACTTCCTTTTCTATCAAAGGTAGCAGAACTGGATTTACCCTCAATTTTTACTTGAATGGTTTTTGGTCCTCTTTGATGGGGATGGTATGTTGTATTATACTTGTATCATATGCTTTTAAATCTTCATAATTCCTAACAAACACATCAGAAAATTATTTAATGAATCTATTTACTTTTGTTTTTGTTTGGGAGGCAAGGACTTGGACAACTTTACAATCTTAGAATTTTCCTCAGTACCTATATTGTCATCTTCAACGTCATCTCCTACAGTTCTATCTTTGGAATTTTGGCTACATAATTAAAATCAAACAACTCTTCTAATGGCACCAAACCTCTTGGTAACACATTGTCTTTCAATTGTAGAACCTCAAGTTCTTCTAAAATTTCATCAGTCTCATTTTACATTATTTCATATATATCATCATCTACATAATTATCTGCATCAATATGTACATTCTCAAAATCTTCTTTTAACTGGAAAAAACTTTCTATCTTCTCATCACTACCAAAGACCTGCCAATATCTAACATTATCTGGGACATCTGGCCTGGGTTTCACTTCAACCTCATATTTTCTATTAGGATGGAATTTCATCATATAAGTGCTAGATGAAGTAGCCAATGCATCAATGAAGACATTTTGACCTCTGGGAATTAGAGACAATTGATATTCTGGGAAACACTTCAAAAAATCTAAGACTGCATTTCTGTAGGCCCTCAATCTAGGGTGTTTAACTGAGTACTCACCTTTAATTTAGTTAATGATAAGTTCAGAATCACCATGTACATAAATTATTTTAGCTCACAACCTCTTAAAAAGTTGCAGTCCTAAAATCAATGCTTCATATTCAGCTATATTATTTGTACATTGAAATTTAGCTTATAAGAATGTTCCTTTGCTACACCTGTTTGTGAGTTTAAAATCCAAACAACTACCCCTGATCCTTCCTTACTCACTACCCCATCAAAATACATGTTCCAAAGGGCTTCACCCTCTTCATCTTGTTTCCTAACATCTAATTTTATCTACTATGTTTTTCTCAATTCAGTGTCTAGGTTTGATATCTCTCTTTCTTCGCATATGTCATTATACAGGATGAAAGAATCCATATCTGAATGCACAAAATACAGGGGATAATTATTTGGTTTGTCTTGGCTACTAACCATATAATTCATTAATATTCCATGTATAACCTCCTCTGCTAACCAAAAATAGGAATGGTGGCATATGTCGTGTCCATCTGCAAAGTACCCTGTAACTTTTCTCCCCATGATCTTGATAGCAACATTCCGTACTTGGGAGGTACGTCAACCACTACAATGTCCATTACCACAGTCTTTGTTGGGATTTGGTCTAGAGTAACACAGATCTTTGATGAGACCTAAACATCTTTCTTTTCTAGAATCCAAAGAATATAAATCTTTGTAGGGTCTTGTTATGTCTAATCCTAGCTTTTCAATGATGGTTCTAGGCATAAGATTGTGTGAGGCACCAGAATCAAGCATAACATTGTGAATAATTTTGTCATGGATGTTTAAAATGATATACAAGGGTGGCACACTACCATCCTAATACTTCCATTCAACTTCAGGCCCAAACAATAATTCAAGTTGGTCATCAGTCAGGTTTACCATGTATGTTCCTTCTCCTATCTTCAAAGCCTTCATAACTTGAGATATCTATGCTTTCGTATTAATTAATTCTGTCAGAGGAATATAATTTTTCACCTTGACTAATCTAATTTTCAATACTGAAAGATGTTTTAGGTTTGTCTATTTCTTTGACATTTACATCCTGTTTTGGAGAAGCTTCCTTTTGAGAATAATCCTTAGCGTGACTAGTAGAAGGGGTGTCACTTTGAATATTCTTGGAAGGATTTCCAACATTGTTTTTACTTCTAAAATTATACTACTTGTGCACCTCCATGATAGAATTTTGGTATCCATTTCTATAATTATCTATCTCTACAAGGATGCCTACTAGATGTGAGAACAAAAATAGATCTTTCTCTTCCTTATTTAAGAAAATATTGTCAATTTATCTTTCCCCAAATAAGTTTATTTGATTTTTTTTGGGATCCTCTGGTAACTCAACTTCTTCATCTGCATAATTTTCTTGGAATGGAGATCTAATCTGTTGCTGATTAGTTGGGTCTCTTTGTTCTCTCTGTTTGATTTGGGGTGGGCTGCTCCTAAAATTAGGATTTCTAATTTGAGAACCCCCTTTATTTTCCCTTGGAGGAGCTCTGTCAGATATACTTATCCTATCCATCATTCTTTCCATGGTTTTGACTAAGGTATCCAAATTGGTATCCGATGAAGAAGAAGCAGGTTCTTCTTTAATGGTAGCTCTTCTCTTAGCCTTTAACCTAGCTCTCTTTTCCAATAAATTAGCTTGCACACAGACTGCATTCCTCTGCATTTCCTCTAGGGTAGCAGGATTTCTTTCCCTCAATTGGTAAGACATATATGGATCAAAACCATCTGGAAATTTGATCAGAGCTAGTCCTGGTGGGGGTTGTATTGCAATTGGAATAGAATTGTAAATATTATTGAATCTAGTGTAGCAGTCTTGGACTGTTTCACCAGGGGCTCTCTTTATACTCTCATATTCAGCCATGATTTGGAGAATATTCTTCTTTACTTCCCATCGTGTGAGGAAAATTTGGTGAATTGTGTGAGATATGGGATACCTGCTACTGGTAATGCCCTGAACCATTTCTTAACTTATCCTATCAAACCTTGTGCAAATAGTCTCATTTTCACATCATCTTCATCAACTTCTTGCAAATCTGAATAATCATTCATTCTGTCAATGTGTTGTTGTGCTGTGATTGGCCCCGTTCCATCAAATTGAGGTATTCGGCTCTGATAATCATGTGGCATGGCATTAAGTTGTCCAGGCAAGACAAGGGGGGCATAACGAGTTGCCATGACTGGTAAATGAGCATGGGAAGAATATGAAACTACAATATATGTGGATATTGAGGGTATTAAAGGAGGTGGGATTATACTCTGTTGAGTTGGTGTAGTAGTAGTAGGGATGGTAGGTGAAATAGCGGTAGTGTTGTTGAGAGAAAATACTGGAGGGGTTGTAATAATAGAAGAAACTACTGGAGGGGTGTTATAGACATTTTTGGGCACTTCAACCCCAATCGCAAATGTCCATAAACTGAGGGCTCTTAAGTCCCTAAAAGTGTTGCTTCACTGCCTAAAGGAACAAGGTCAACTGATTACATTATCTCCCAGAAGTTCTCCACTGAAAACTACTCATAAATGGTCAAAACTGGACCATACTGAAAGATCAATGCAGAGGGTGCGATGCATATCACCTTCCCAATGTACAGGGTGCGATGCATACTGATTTTCTCCTCTGTAGAGTGCGATGGTCGAGAATGGATAAATGGCAGGGACAAAAATGCGAGGTGGAAGATCATGGAATCTTCCAGAAGCTTCCCCTCTAACACTTGCTCTATTTTCGACCAGGGATGAGTAAGAGATCATCATTATCCAAGTAGAAGCAGGAAATATTAGAGAGAGGAAACTAATCAAGATCCAAAAAGATGACTCACCTCTCTGTAATCATCTATATATGGATCCCTCATCACAGAGATCCAGAGGCTGGAATTTTGTATCTTATAGAGAAGTGCTATTGGTATTCTGGTGTACATTCACAGGTGCTGGGTGATCTAGCTTTGTTTGAGGTGAAGAAGGGCTTCTTAGCTGGAGGATGATGCTGGGTCAGAGCACATGGTTGTAATCTTCTTGCTACTTTTCATCTGAATAAAGCTATTCTAGTTTCCTTCCATATTCTTGTGTACTTGTTTATATATGCTTGTATATGGTTAATGCACATCTGATCCTGCATTATTTATGAATTTAGATCCTTGTTTCTTGCATATTAGTATGTTGTTGTTATTCCACAGGTCCTTTTGAGGTTGAGCAGACAAAGAAGAAGCGGCAAAACTCTATCAAGAAGGAGAGGAAATCAAGCGCAAGACTCAGGTTGGCCCTCTTGGTTCTCCTCTAATCTATTTTCATAAAAGGAATCAATAGTAGACTTTGATTGTTTGTTTCTAAGATAGCCACCCATCTTAGTGGGAATAGCAGCATCCGAGTGGACACTATTCCCGTATAAAAAAATGGTGACTCCGCTGGGGAATGACTAGATTACTTGTTAGCCTATCTATCATTGTTTCTTTTAGAAACATACAAATGGAGCTTGAAGTCAAACCAGCTAGCCTTCGAACTACATTTGTCATACAAATGCAAAGTAGATCAATGCTGCTTTAGTCAATTTCCTTGTTTTGTTTATGAATTAAACAATAGATCTGCAAGCAATCTAATTGCCCTAAGTGGTGGCTCTAGTAACCTCTTAGATCACACCTGTGTTTTACATACATTGATATTTACTTATTCAGCCTAAACACCTGAACTAGATTGCAAACTGTGAGTGAAATCTCATTCAAAGTCTCGCACTGCTACCATCGCACCCTACCTTCAAGGCAGCCTGTATGCATCGCACTTCCCGAATGGAGTAGGTGCGCTGCATACTGATTTCACTGTGTAATAGGTGCGATGGTCAGGGAGGATTAAATTTACCCTCCGACTGTGGATTTTTCTCACTGTTTTTAGTCTTATTCAAGAGTTTTGCTATTTGTAATCAGTGTACTTCTATGAATACCCCCTTAGCTTGCATTATTCCGCCTCCTTAGTGAAAAGAACTATAAACATTTTTTATGTATTGTGCGTCGTTTTAGTTCTCTTTTGCAAAAAGTAGCATAGTCGAACTGTCATCTCTAGATCTGAAAGTGTCGTAACTGTCATTTTCAGTTTTAGAAAGCAATTCCTTTGTTTTAGATAGTCGGTTATACAGTTACTATTGCATAGGATTTGAATTATTAATTTTAAACTGTCTAAAAGCAATTTCCATTTCAAAATCGCAAAGTGTCTCTCTTGCTTTCACTTCGTTTTGAAAAAGAATTTTGTTGAGTACAGTCACTTTAAAAGTAATTCAGTTTTGCACATAGCTTTCTTATCGTCATTTACACATTAAGAGAGCTGAAAAACAAATACATGCATGTGCATTTGAATTTTGAATGCTTGGCTTGATTTAGGATTGTGCATATTAGCGTGTGCTCTGTGCTCTGTGGAGAAAAGATGCTTGACTTTCTTCCCTTTAGTAGCTAGGATTTTCATTGCTGAAAGAAGATAAAACATCTATTTATCATCTTAGACTGCATTTAGGAATTATACATACATCACGTGGTGAACTTAAAAGGCAAACTGTTAAGCAAGATCAATTTAAAATAAATCCAATGAATCTAACAACGCTTTGGAACTTAACGCACAACATCTAGAGGTCTAGGCTAGAGATGTATTTCGGTGTCGTAAAGCCTGGTAACTATTTCTTTCAGTGTTGGTTGGGTGATTCCTCCACTCTGAGACGGAAAGTGCCAATACAGACTTGTTCTCCCACATACTGTCGCGTATATATTGGGAGACCACAATAGGCTGCATCCTTTATCCTTAGGAAGCCATGTCCGCCGCCCTATCGATCGTAATGCACCGAACACAACATTCGGGAAGATTGACTGCCGTACCGTAAAAAGTATTCTGCAGTTTTACGATTGGTTTGGAAATCCTCTCTGCCTAGATCTTCAGAGAAGTCCATTTTTCTCCTTTTTAGACTCCTTAAAGGAAAAGGTCCTCTAAGAACTTGTCACTTCAAGCTCAATAAAAATCAAAGGCGACTAGAGTCATCTTTTGTTTTTTCTCGACTCTTTAAAATTGAAAAAACAAGTTGTGTCCAAGAGTCTAAAAATTTATTTTAAATTGGAATAACGTCACAAATTCCCCTGTTGATCTTCAGGTTGAGAAAATGGAGTCTACGAACCAAGGATTTCCTCATGAAGGAAATCCTAGTCCCTTCTCCTCTAGGGGAGATGTTGGTCCACCCCATATAGCCACTTTGTCACTTCCAGGATTGACAATTGGTTTGCCAGTCTGGCTCTTCTCTACCTCTGTCATTAAGAATCCCATAATTCCTGAATACTCTAATCAGCAACCAGACGACACTAGAATTTCCACCCAACCTTCTACTTCATCTGATTCTCCCTCTCCTCCTTCCTCTTCGCTTGATAAAGCCGATAAAGCTAAAAGTCAAGTAACTGACAAGAAGAAGAAGCAGAAAGAGAAAAAGGAACCAAAATCAAAAGGGAGCAACCAAGTATCATCTAGCAAAAATTCACACACCGCACAGTCAAAACCTAAATCTCCTTGCGTCATTTGCAATGGAGACCACTATCACCGAGATTGTCCCTGCATCCCTTGGATCTTAAGGGACTGGTCTCCTCGTTTGCACAATCCGGTAGCATCAACCTCTGGTGATCACGTTGAATGCTCACCATCAACCAGTGAAAGTGAAGCACATGGACAAAAAAGGAATCCTAAACTTCCTTGTAATTTGTGTGAAGGCGATCACGTTGTCCACCGTTGTCCTTCCTTGAAGAGGCTAAAAGAGTTTTAGATAATCGTCCAGTTTCACCATTACGACTTCCTCCTGGATATCAAAAACTCTTGTCGAGCCCTCCATCGGTTGAAAATCTGGCTGGCCCATCCTTGTGGTCAGCCGAAGCACCTATCGTTGAAAATGAACCCTCGGAATCCATACCAGATGAAATTCAAAGGGTCGATACGACAGTTGACCTGGTATTGCCTTCAGAGTGTTCAGTTTTGAATGATACCGTCACTGAAGAGAAAGAGAACAACACCGTTCAAATTATTTTCATCAACATCGACTCCGATGAGCTTGGGGGCAGTCCTCCCGTTCCTTTACCACATGAAGGAAGTTCATCAGAGTCATATCCGGCTGTCTATTCGTTCCCACCACCAAGCAACCTAGTTGTTTCCTTCGACTGTAATCTACTAGGCAGACCCCGTTTACCAGCCAGTATACCATTCAGAATCATTGTACAAGCTTACAGAATGGTCATGGTTGGTACCATCATTGATGAAGGGGCTTCTGTGAGTATCCTTTCCTCAATTGCTTGGAAAGCGCTTGGTTCACCATCGCTTTTTCCTGAAAAGAGAAATCTAACAGGCTTCGACAAGGGAACCAGTCGACCTTTAGGGATCCTTCCAAATGTGCCCATTACTTTGAGAAGGAAAATTGTTCACATGAACATTATGGTAGTTCAAGGACCTTTAGATTATAATCTACTCCTTGGACGTGACTATATTTATTGCATCGGAGCCATCGTCTCCTCACTCTTTAGAGTAATGTGTTTTCCGCACGAAGACAGAATGGTCAAGCTCGTGGACCAAATGTCATTCCCCGGATCACACATCGCAAATAGTCAAATGCCATCCATAAATGGTCTTTTCACACAAGAAATGTCTCATTGATCTCCAGTCCATCCACCTGATGAGCGCGAGTGATTCAGGAAGATGTGACTGAAACCCAGGGGGCATGCACCCTGGTCTGTTTCAGCAGGAAAACCTTGGGTATAGAGTGGATTTCTACGAGGGATAGATGACTAGTCTGGCGAACCCGTCCTTACAGGAAAATGGGAACATGCTGGAATAAGATACCTTCATCAAAGTTATGTGAGTGGAGGTGCGTCTGTGCCATTCACCTTTGTTTGTTTCAATAGACATCGCCGAGGAAGCATTTTTCTTGGTAACCTGGAAATTTTTCACTATACTTGGGGACATGGAAACCTTTCCGCATGCAAGTGAAGAGCGGCTATTTGTTTTTTAAATTTTTAGGACTTCTAACCCTTTAAACCCGTAAGGCTAGTCGTTTCCTAACTCGCATAAAGAAAGGATCCAGGGCAAAGCTTCAAAAGGTGCAAGCTCCATAAAAAATGGCATCTTGAATGAGACATTCTTATCATACGACTGGCGAGCAATGTTGTCGCAGAGTTCAA
>APFE031009615.1:46146-94136 GCA_000404065.3 Pinus taeda | reverse complement strand
ATTGCGCCTTTTGACTTTCACAGGGGTATGCACCCTCCCCTTTACATACAGAGCGTATAAGTATGCAGGTACTCTGAACAAAGGGTACGGCCCTGCAGGCAAATGTGAGAGAAAGTGCAGAACCAGAGTTACATTGCTTTTTGATGTCTTTCTCTCATTTCCAAAGCTTATTTTGAAGAGCTGAGGTCCGATACTTGCTTAGGAGGTCAGTACAAGTGATGATAGACCCATACTGACTGCAAATAATCAAGGTGACGATATTTTTGTGTAACAGAGACTTAATATCATTGAAAGTATTTCCTCTACCTGTAAAAGAGAAAAAGGACCAACTCGACCTACGCTCTGCAGTACTAGGGAACCAATAAGCCTACGCATCATAATAACACCATACAAAAGACTTATCCCTAGATGAAGACCCACCAAAGAGGTATAGGATAAAGCTTCCTTAGCCAAAGTCCCTTCACCCTTAACCATTGAACAAGAAAGGAGTGATCTTGAGACTAGGAGATTTTGAAACCTAGGAAAATGCAACCAAACACGAGATTCCCACACCTAGCACTTGACTTGCCACACGTATAAACTCACACAGGTAGATCCTCACAAAAGCTTCTCGCTACAACATGCAAAACCCACATCACATTGAGAAAAAAGGACCGAATACAATCCCCAACACTAAATTAAACTAGCATCCCCAATGATATCCCTAGACAAAAGGGGAATATTTTTACACAGAGAATTAAACCTTCCATAACTTGCAAACATGAGAACCAAGAAAAACAAAGGTAAGACCTGAGTGGGCGTAATAAGCTTCTAATTTGATGACCCCAATAGGACCTCTGGATTGGAGAATTTCACCAGGCAATTACATCAAGTTCTGCAGATGTCTCAAACAACTACAGCCCCTATAAATTAAACACCATGAAATCCTTGTCGACCAACACAATTCACCACTATCCACAACACTGAGACCATCACACATGCCAATTTCATATCGAAATTACTACATAAAGCCAAGGACATGACCTTGAATCCTTTCTTCTCACTACAAATGAATTCATTGGCCATCAAAACCCATAAATAAACCATCAACCAACTGTAACACGACATGCTCATGCATGTGAGGCATAAGTCGCATCTTCCCAGCATTAATGAGATACTACATACTTGAAGGTGGTGGGCGCATCACCCAAGGTTCCATTCCATCTTCCATTATACCCCATAGAGGATTCACATACCACTTGTCAAACTCAATGTTAGACAAATAAATTCATCAATATATTAGTTTGAAAAAAAAATCAAAATAAATTTATGCAAAACACATAAACATTTAAGTATAAAATATAACATTTATAATATGAATATTTAGATTTTAATTAAAATTTATATATTATTTTTATCTTATAACTATGTTAAAAATGATTTATAATTTCAATATAGGAAAAATGTAATTATTTTTTTTTATTTAATATAAAATCGAATATAATTATTTAATATAAATGAATATATTAATATAAATTGAAATATATTTAAATATATATATAATAATATAATAAAAATCAATCTGAATAATAAGTTTCTATGTAGATTTATAATTTGAAAAAATATTTTACATATTATTGTTATGGTGATTTATAATTTTTTTAGTGTTCAACATCTTTGACACATGACACTATATGAATAATAAGTTATATATGTAGATTTATAATTCTAAAAAATAATTTTTACATATTATTGTTATGGTGATTTATAATTTTTTTTTAGTGTTCAACATTTTTGACACATGGCCACTATATATATATATATATATATTATATAATGCCATCTCATTTATAAATAAGATATTTCAATGTCTTACTTAATTAAAATATCTCAATATCAACTCTTTATATAATAAGAGAAAATAATTGACAATGAAAAAAATATCATGCTTCCTTAAAATGTCTCAATGGTTTGTTATTTAATATAAGGAGTCTATGCTTGAATTAAAAATACCCAAAGGTGTTGGATCCAATGATGTAAAGCAAAATGTTTTTCATCATTGGCAATGTTCAATTCCCATGATGACTTAATATGAAGCCATAAGGATTCTGTGATTGCACCCATAAAGAGTATATTAACTAATCTATATAAGTGGATCAAACCCCACTGTTATAGGCCATTTTGTCGCATCTAGTAAATAGGCCTAACAAAATGGATCAATCGACATCTTTGAACACCTTGTCATCATCCATACAAATTCCTAAGCATGACTCTCCCAAATCCTTGATTTTTTGGGTTTGACTACTTCATTTCAATGCTTTTAAGGCCCAGTGCATTCTGGCATTTTAGGACCTACGTTCAACAACAATTTTCTTAGTTCTTCACTAGTGCTGATCAACAATAGGTTGTCCTTTGTTGTGGGTGCGTTGATTCTAGAAATTCAGGAAAATTAAAAAGAACCTCAAAGCTTCCTCTTCCATAAGCTTCTAAGAGTTGTTTCAACCATTTACCTTGGATAAGAACTTTGAATCCTATCTGATCCTACCTTGGAGATTTCACCTCTTATCCCTTGAGCTTATACTCCCATCAAGAGTGGATCTCAAGACTAGATTGGTAAATGGATAAGAATTACTAAACTACCACATTCTCCTATCAATCTACAACCATCTATAATATCAGGGTAGGATTTTGGAGACTGATCATTGATGAGCCCCAAAATTGGTAACTTGTTGGGCTCATTTGGCCTAATTATCCTTGTTCAGTCCTTGTTCAAATCCTTCATTTTCCATAGTTTATGCATTATTTTCAGTATGTTTATGTCATTTGTACGAATAAGGGTAGTCACTCTTCCTAGGTGGCTAACATGTGCTTATTTCAGGTTTTTTAACACATGTTGGAGCAAAATTGAGAAATCATGGGCTAAAAGATAGCCAAGCCTAAGGTGAGGATTCATATGGGGTTGTCTATGGCATTAAATAACCCTTCCTCGGGATCTTCATCCCCAACTCCGAGCTCCAAAGACCACCAAAACCGAATCTAGAAGGCAACCAAGTAGATTTTAGAAGGGACTGTCTAACTCACAGTTTGGACAGCCGAGTTCCACAGATTGAGGAGGCTAGCTACGTCCCTCGTGATGTATAAATGTTGAGGCCTCAGCCTTCGTAAGGGACTTTTGAAACCATTGTGTATTTTGCACCTTAGTGCTGCTAGTTTTACTTTGTTCTTTTGTAGCCATTTTTGGCATCACTCTTATGATTATTTTTTGATAATGAGAAGCAGTTCGATTTTATATCAAATCTGAGTTTTCCATAGGAGCCATAGCTCTTAGGATTGGGCCCAACCTGAGAGCCTAGGGCCTCCTTTCTGTACTGTTACTTTTCCTTTATGCATCACTGTTTCCCTTTATGCATTTGAACGTATTTCTGTTAGGCAGATTTAGTTATGTTGCTTGGATAGATCGTTGTTTATGAATGGAATTGCTTCAGGTGTTTTGGTAGGATAATAACAAAAAAATCTTCAAAGAAAAGGGACAACCACACTCTCAGTTTCACCTCATCCTTATTGGATCAGGGGCTGGAATTGAAGAAACAGTGCTGCCCCAACAAAAACACTAGTTTGCTTGACCATGCAATCCTTAGTGTACTATTTTCCTTTACAAAAGTTAGTTATGAGTTTAGAGCTCTGAAATGTTTCTCTGCATAGTTGATGTACATGGTTTTCTCTCCAATACAGCTATTGTTCCTTCATGCTTTTGATAGGTAGACTAGATTAGCTCAGGTTTTGATCATTTGCAAGACTTTGTTGATTTGGTCGAAGTACACGGTGCAGGGCATCTCCTCCACTCTTTCATCCTCCAAAAGTGCCATCTGAGCCACCTGTTCCATATCCTAGCTGAGTTCCTCATCTCCTATTTGTCCTTTTCTTTCCACGTAACCCTACCTTCTTGCTCAATCATTGCCTTAGCCTTCTTCAAGCCAAGTCAGCCTTCTACACCTTCTCACCTCTCCATCCATTAGTCCCTAGGCCACTTTAGACCCCTACCCTACCTCCAGATCCATTCATGCATCTTCCCTCACTCACCCATCCTCTAAAAACAAAATTTCAAACATCCTGTAGAAATTTCTGAACATCCTGTAGAAATTCCTGAACATCTTGTAGAACTCCTGCAGACTTCTTGTTTGTTACGAACGAATGGGTTGATAAAATTAAAGAAGGGAGTCCCAGGAGTTGCAGCATTATTGCTGCAATACTGGAGCCCACCATCTTTTTGGCGCCGTTGTCGGGGAAGCGTCAGAGTATTGGTGATTCTTGCTTTTCTTCTATTTTCTCCTACAACCTTCTGCTAAGTAGTTTATTTCATTTCCATTCTGCAATTTCATTTATGCAAAAGTAGAGTAGACATTTCCTGCTTTCATAGATTAGCATTTCAGTTTTGCAATTTCAATTTTGCAAGCGTAGATTAGCATTTCAATTTTTCAATTTCAATTGAGCAGAATAGATTAGTCCTTTCCTGCTTTCATTTCAATTTCACATTCTCATTTCAGCAAGGTAGTTAGTTGCAGTTCAATCTATTTTAGTTTTGCAGGTACCAGCAGAGAGAAAAAAAACAAAAGAAAAGAAGTCTGTCCATTTCATGCCTCGTAGGAATAGAGATAAAACCAGAAAATTCTTACCCAACACCCCCACCACATCACTGAGTCAACCTTCTCTCTTCTCTGGTGACAGTGAGCCAGAAGAACCTATAGGTGAACCTCCTGAGATATACGAAGATCCTAGAGCAGAAGAAGAGTTAGGGAACACTCCATCTGAAGCCATGGCTGAAAACCGAAACAGTAGAAGAGAAGACGAAAGAATAGAGGGTGCCTTCCCATCCGAGAGACCAATGGAGACATGAAAATGAAAAACATAAGTCCCTTTGCTCCACCTCACTTCCATGGACTGAGTACTGAGGACCCTGATACCTTCCTGTTTGAGTTTGTTGTCCTTTGTCGAACTTATGACTATGCTGAGGATGAGCAAAAGCTTAAACTCTTTCCCTCTACCCTCAAGGACGCAACATTACGCTGGTTCATGGGGTTACCTGGAAACAGTATCACCACTTGGGCTCAGGTGCAGCAAGCATTCAACGCCAAGTACCTGAACTACTGTAGGTCCAAGGAAACTAAGGGAGAAATCTTTCCGATGGAAATGGGCAGAGATGAATCTTTGGAAGACCATGAGGAGAGGTTCCAACTCAGTTATAAATGGGCTAGGTGCACACTTGACCCGGAATCTCTGACGCTGGTTCTGCTCCGAGGAGTCCCTGAAGACCTTCTGGACACCCTTAACATGCTCGCTGGAGGAGACATCTACCAACTACCTTATGGGGACATAAAGACCGTGTTTAGAAACCATTCTAGGGTGGCCCGGAAGAGAGGTAGGGAGAATCATATTTCAGCTAGTACCTGTTTCTCCAAGCATGAGTTTGTTAACCAGATGGAAGACCTTAAGAGCGAAATGAGACAGACTATTGCCATGCAACTTGATACCTTCTGAATTCAGCAAAAGAAAGAAGAAGCTGAGAGGGCTTTGGCCATTTTTTGTCCTAGATGCACGAGGAAGCATCCCAAGAATGAGTGTCCATTGCACTCAGTATAGGTATGTTTCGTTTGTGAGGAAGACGACCCCACCAACCAATGCCCTACCTTGCCAGGATTTAAAGCCATGTACCTAGGGACTGAGTTGGCTACTGAACCTCTCTACTTTCTCAACCAAAGGAGGCCACATGGACCTAGACCTTATCAGCAGAGGATGCAAGGGTCATCGCAAGCTTATTACAACCCCAACCAATCCGCTCATATACCTTCTTGGGGTACCCCTACTCATCCTTCCTGGTCCACACCTCCTCCGTGGTCTTATCCATCTCCATACCACACTCAACCTCCTTCTCACTCGTTTCACTCTCATGCCCAGCCGCAACCTCAATGGAATGCACCTCAACCAGGGTGGAGGCCCCAATACAACACTCCTCCCGCCATTCTACCTCCACCACTGACTCAACCACAACCATTACCTCCTGCTCCTCCAAGACAACCCTAGATGCCTACTCAACTGAACCCGAACCCCAACAACAGACAGCCCCAACAGGTATATACCGAGGAGACAACATGCCCTACCTATGTTGTGGAGATCTAGGAGATCAACCTGCGATCTGGGAAGGTCCTTCCAGAATGCCAATCTCCTCCCCTAGAGGAGGAGGAAGAGAAACATGAAAGTGAACCCCAAGCCATTCCACCCTTTCCTGAGCGACTCACAGTAACGACACAACCCAACCCAGAAGAGGATGAGCTTCTGGGAGAACTCAAGCAGTTGTGTGTGAAAATACCACTTCTCCAGGCCATAAAAGATGTATCGATATACAACAAATTGATTAAGAAGAAGTGTTTGAGGCACCCAGGCAGGGGAAAGAAAGATGCCTCAACCATCAATGTCGTAGGATAGCTATCCGATCTCATGTTGGGGCAAGTAATCTGTCCAAAGTATTTGGACCCTGGGAATCCTGTAGTTGATGTCCACATCAATGGCACCATTATACCCCACACTTTGATTGATCTAGGGGCCGTCATTAATGTGATTACCAGGGATACCATGCTTAAGCTCAATCTTCAGAGTTCCCTAAGGAAGACCTCGACAGTGCTGCAATTGGAAAACTACTCCGTTGTGACTCCCGAAGGGATTGTGGAGGATGTCTTGGTCTCTGTTGACTCCTGGGAATACCCTGCAGACTTTTTGGTCCTTCAGCGAAAGGTAAAACTCACGCGATATCTCCTCATTTTGGGAAGGCCTTGGTTGACTACCGCAGATGCTTACATCAGCTTTCGACCCGGAAGCATGACCATAAAAAATGGGCCTATCTCCAAACAGCTGGTCCTATACCCTCCTGCCCAACCTATGCTAGAACATGACTTACCCCTCTGGTTGGAAGAAGAAGAAGAGGATGAGGTCTACTCTGTACCATTATGCACGGTAGAGGCCACCAGGGGAGGTCCTCCAACCGAGGATGATTTGATTGAAAACTTAATCCAAAATCCTCCCCCTGGTGCACTATCCTTGGAAGAGTTGGTGGAAGATACCTAGGCCAATGCTTTAGTGGACCTAGGTGCCACTGATCTGACCACCCCCAGAGTTAAGAATGTGGAGTTTGGCCCTGAGAAGACTTTGAAGATAAGCTCCTCTTTCTCTCCCTCTCAGGAAAAGGAGCTATGTAGCCTCTTGACTCGCCATTTGGAGGCCTTTGCTTCCAGCTACAAGGAAATTAAGGGAATCCATCCCTCGGTCTGTACTCATCATATCTACATCAAGGAGGACTGTAAACGTGTCAAGCAACCTCAGATGAGAATGAATCCAGCCCTCAAGGGCATTGTTAAAGAAGAAGTGCAAAATTTGTTGGATGTGGGATTCATCTACCCCATCTCGAATAACGAATGGGTTTCCCCTCTAGTGTTGGTGCTCAAGAAAAATGGGAAATGGAGAATCTGTGTGGACTACAGAGAATTGAACAAAGCCACCAAGAAAGACCACTTCCCTTTACCTTTCATAGATCAATTGTTGGATGGTCTGGCAGGGAAGAGGTTTTTCTCTTTCCTAGATGTGTTCAGCGGGTATAATCAGATCCAAATCAGCGCGAAGGACCAAGTTAAGACCACTTTCACTTGTCCATGGGGTACCTTTGCCTACCATGTCCTTCCCTTTGGGCTATGTAATGCCCCTGCCACTTTCCAGAGAGCTATATTAAGCATGTTTTCCGAGTTGGTCCAAGATTCGGTAGAAATCTATATGGATGACTTTACTCCTTACGGGTCTAGCTTCCAGGAAGCCTTATCCAACCTGGGAAAAGTTTTTAGCAAGTGCATTGAGATCAACCTGTCCCTCAGTCCTGAAAAATGTGAGTTCTTGATGACTGAAGGGACCGTGTTAGGTCATACCATTTCTCGCCAGGGGTTACAGGTGGATCCCAGTAAAATTGCTATCATCAAAAAGGTCCCACCTCCTCAGAAGGTGGGAGATGTGTGGAGTTTCCTAGGCTTAGCGGGATATTACAGAAGATTCATTAAAGAATTTAGTAAGCAAGCCTCGCCATTGTTTGGCCACTTAGCAAAATATGTTGAGTTTAAATGGTCGGATGACTGCCAGAGGGCTCTAGATGAATTGAAGGATAAGTTGGTGTCTGCTCCAATTCTGAGAGGCTCAAACTGGGCCCTATCTTTCCACATCCACACTAATGCCTCGAACAAAGCCATAGGGGCAGCCTTAGGACAAGTTGAAGAAAAACTTCCATATGCTATATACTTTGTCAGCAAAAACTTATCCAAGGTAGAAATGCATTATACGGTAACTGAGAAAGAGTTCCTAGCCGTGGTCCATTCCCTGAACAAGTTCCGACACTACATCACTGGCTATCAAACATTTGTACATACTGACCATGTTGCAATTAGATATTTAATGAATAAGCCTGATGTGAATGCTCGTATTATTAGATGGTTACTTTTGTTGTAGCAGTTTGATTTGACCATCGTTGACAAACCAGGTAAAGAAAATGTTGTTGCTGACTTCTTGTCTAGATTGGATTTGCCTGCAGGTGAAGAAGGTACAGTGGATGAGAAAATGCCAGATGAGCATCTGTTTTCTATCTCAATACTCTCCCCATGGTTTGCTGATATAGCGAACTATCTGGTCTCAGCACAGTTCCCTCCGCATCTATCCTCAAAGGAGAAGAGAAAAATTGTGAGGAAAAGTGCCTCATTCACTTGGATCGGGGGAAATTTGTTCAAACTTGGCCCTAATCAGATCTTAAGGCATTGTGTAAGGGAGGAGGAAGTCTTTGACATCTTCCTAACTTGTCACGATGGGCCTTGTGGAGGAAATTTTGCAGCCAAGAGGACTGCCTTCAAAATTCTACAGGCAGGCTACTATTAGCCCACTCTTCATCAAGATGTCAGAAGATATATCAGCCAATGTGACCGATGCCAAAGGATGGGGAAACTGACTCCAAGGGACGAAATGCCTCTCCAACCTCAGGTGACTCTTGAGCCATTTGAGAAGTGGGGTATGGATTTTGTGGGTCCTATGAACCCTCCTTCAAGGAAAAAGTCTTACATCATTATGTGCACAGACTATCTGAGAAAGTGGGCAGAAACCAAGGCAATCAAAGCAGCAACAGAAGAAAAGGTGGCTGAGTTTTTAAGAGAAAACATTTTCTACAAATTTGGCTACCCAAGAGAGTTAGTCACTAGTCAAGGAAGCCAGTTCACCTCCAATTTGATTCAAGACTTGCTTGCTCATCACAAGATCAAGCATAGGACTTCCACCCCATATCATCCTCAAGCGAATGGGCAAGTGGAAGTCACCAATAGAGCATTAGAGGGGATCTTGACTAAGGTGGTGAGCAGCAGCAGAAGGATTGGGCAGATCGCCTGGTTGAGCCACTTGGCCTACAACACCATCGGAAGAACACAAAAGTTTCACACCCATGAGCTAGTCTATGGGAAGAAGCTTTCTGTCAATTGAGTTGAATACCACACATTGAGATGGCAGCTCAGCTAGACCTAGATCTCAGCCATGCTCAACAAGAAAGGTTAATGCAGCTGAATGGGTTAGACGAACTTCGAATGCAGGCCCTCCTCCACTCAGAAGTGATTCAACTTCAGAGGAAGGTATGGCATGACCGGCACCTCAATGACAAACAATTCCAGCTAGGAGATTGGGCGCTATTGTATGATTCCAGACATAAGGATTTCAAGGGGAAGCTGAGGACAAGGTGGCTAGGACCATATGCAGTGGAAAAGTGTAATTACAATGGTTCTATCCTTATCTGGGCTATTGATGAAGAAGACATCCCCATGCTCGTCAATGGGCATCGACTAAAGATCTACAGGAAACCTCTTTCGAGGCACGAGTTCATCAAAACTGTGGAAAAATCAGTGCTGGTCATAGAGAAGGGTTCTGCCTCTGTTTTGGGCACACCCTGAGCATCGTTATATATCAAAAAAAAAAAAAAAGAGAGAAAAAAAATGCAATAAAAAATATCCTTGGGTGAAAACCTTTATGAGGCGCCCAAGGAAAATGGTAGGAGTGAAAACCTCATTGAGGCACTCCTGTTGTCTCTCTGAAAAAGAACTGTAATAAAAAGATCCTTGGGTGAAAACCTTTTCGAGGCACCCCAAGCAGATGGTAGGGGTGAAAACCTCATTGAGGCACCCCTGCTATCTCTTACAAAAAAAAAAAAAAAAGAAAAAAAAGAGAAAAGAGAAAAGAAAAGAAAAAAGAAGGCAAGCTGATCTCTGAAAGTGTTCTAGGTTGCAGGAACACAGCGCACCAAAGGAGGCCTCTCAACTCAAGGACAAAGGTCCCTATCAAGCTATCAGATAGCCTCACATACACTCCCTCCATGAACACTCATTTTTCCAAGGTTTGGACACAATCTGGTCATGGTTCAGCCTTCTACAGGAAGCTATAGGACTTTCTACAGGAAGTTCTGTATTTCTACAGGAAACATCCTGTACAGCTTTTGGACGAGCCAAAATCGATTATAGAGAAGGATTTGGAGCTTGAAGCTCATTGAGGAGGCATGAAACACCCTTTTATTCCATCCTCCACTCGTTTCACCTCCTTTCACCACCATCACTCTCATCTGGTCAAATATACCTATTTTTTCAGATAAGAAAATTTGTTTTTTTTTTCAAAATAAAAAATAAGGCCTTCTAAGGCTCGCACACTTCACTTGTCTAGGCGACCTCAAGACCCTTCACCTGTGAATGTGACTCCATTTATTTAAGCATGCACCCTAGAAGGAGAAACGACTACAGGATGTCCTATAGGAATCCTGTAGCAGCTGATCTAGCTGAAGCACCTACCATGAAGACAATACCAGCTCGCAGAACCGGTGCATGCAATATTTGCCACCAGGGAAACGGGTCTCAAAGTGTCGTAGCAGCAGCAGCCAATGAAGAGGAGCTCCAACACCTGTGCACAATGCAGTAGCACGCAGATCCAGCATCCCTTGTCCCGAAACCTGAAAAAACCCATGTCCACGGCCACAGAGGTAAGTGCCTAACCTTATTTCGTCAAACTACATAAGCTATACTCTGAATATGCATGACTCTGAGAATGGACGGACTGAACAAGGTTCGTTGCCATTCAACTGGCCACCACAACTAGTCAGGTGGCCTCGTAGGATCCGAGTGGGATTGGTTATGTCGAAAAGTCGGATAATTGACATGTGGGAAGTGTCCAGTCAGGGAGAAGTGGCGGTATGACAGGAATGCCAGAGGTAAATGCAGAGGGAAGAATTCGGCGGTCAGGGGCACACTAGGGAATGATAGTAATGACGTCGGCCAGTGGATCAGTGGGGACAACTCACCCTCGTGCCATGAATTGCGTAGCATTTCGAAATCGGCCGGTTGAATACTTATGATGCACTGCAGTCATTTATGCGCACAACCGTTTTGCAGTCGAGTATGCGTCCTCCTCCTCTGTAAGTTGTTAGCCTGAGTTCTAAGTCTGTTCAAACGTCCTGCTACCGCTTAGACTAGTCCTGCGCCACCGTAACCTCCTCTAGAAGCCGAGAACAATTTCTACAGGAAGCTACGCTATAGGAAACTCAGCATACGAAGCAGCGTGGACTGTTCATGTCGAGGGTGGCAATTTTCAGTGAGGTAGGTAGAACTTAACTTTCCCATGCAAATAATTCCAAAGGTGGTGAATTCGACGTATTGAGGGGGGTTAGAGAAATGTGAATGCAATTCTGTCTGTCGAATCAAGGGTTTTTTTATATCACTGCCTGAAATCGTCTTCGTGATCTGCATGCTAGATTTCCTCCACGATTGAATGAAAATTTCCCTCCTGTAGAAATTGAGACACTGTCAAAGCACCGGTAAAAATTGTAAATTTTATATGACTGTGTGTATAATGGAGACGTAGCTCTGCGCTCCGTGTGTAAAAAATCTTGAAGTTCTCCTTCTATATGTGAGCAGGAAAGTTTAGCACAGGGTAATTGACCAAAGATATCTCTTTTTTTTACGCTCTGAGAAGGAAATCCACCCAGAATTCCCTGTCAGTTTGAAAGCGTGAGAAAACACAGAGTTTTACCATGCTGGGAGGGTTCATTAGAAAAGAACCTTCGGACTCCAAGAAATTACAGGAAACCCCTAAGGTGGTGGACTTGTTTTCCGTGCACAGTAGATGTCATTCTGTGACAAGCTTCAAGGTCACGATGACGAAATTGCAGAAGAATTCCTTCGGTCCTTGAAGCCGAAGTCAAAGACATTGGTCGTCGTCAACTTTAGAGGATTGACCCTCAGACTCACCCCACAACTCATCAGCAGAGTAACTGATCTTCCGATGGGGGTACCCTGGGATAAGGAGGAGAGGAAGTTGGGTCAGAAAGCTAAAAAATAGTTCTTCTTGCTAGAGGAACAATTCTCAGAAGACAAGAATGGAGTTCGGAGCACCAGCCTACAATCGTTCTAGAGTGAATTCGTCCTCCAAAGTATGAAGTATATTACGTGTGAGGGGCGATTTAGCATCGTATATGGCTATCATTTTTGGTTGCTCACAGAACTCAAGCACCACATGGACCTACCATCAGAGCAAAAATTGAGCATTTCTTATTTCCTCCTGTAGTCCATGACTAAGTGTGCCACCAAAATCAGAGAGGGGACACCAGACCAGCTAGCCCATCATGGGCTTATTAAGCTCCTCGTGGAAGATGCACTCCACACTTTCACTGTCCCTCTGTCCTAGGAAATTTTCTGGAATATGTCAAAGGATGATGACATCCGAGTCTTGGCCGAGGAGCTCACTTCCTCTAGCAGTGAGGAGAAGGAGCATACTCAGGCAGAGAAGAAGGTTAAAAAACAAGAAACCCCTAGCAAAACACTAAAGAAAGAACAGAAATGAACACCAGAAATGGGGCAAGCTGCCAAAACAAGGGATGACAAAATTGCACTGACACCCAGGGAGAAAAGACTATAGAGTAGGGTAGAACGGATTGAGAAAGTCCAAGTCAGTAAGGGCACCCCTAAGGCAACCTTAGCCAAGTTAAAGGGAAAAGTCCTCTCAGCCAAGCAGGCTAAAACAATGCCCTCGGCTTCTACAGGAAAGTAGCAGAGTATTTCTATAGGAAAGTTGAAAACGACTTCTACAGGAAGCCAGAAAGCAACCGCTATAGGACTTTCTACAGGAATTCTAAAAGAAGGACAACAGAAGGAGAAGTTGGCTGAAATTCTAGCTAGGGACGTAGCAGCTGTGCTAGCCACCCTAAGTACCTCTCCCAAGCCAAAAGAGAAACGAAAGAGGGAGACTCCTCTATATTTTAAAGCGAGAAGGAGTGTAAGGATTAAGACTGGCAGACCCCAGCCTCCATCAATAGAGCCAATCACCTGTGGATACCCCTACCACACCAAAGGATAAATCCCCCTCCAAGGCATCCATTACTTATGAGCGGGGGAGCCCGAAAACATCCTCATGGAGGGAAAGAATGGAGAAATTGAGCTCAGAAGCCTCTCTACAGGATGCTGAGGCTATTCTATAGGAAAATTTGGCTAGGCTGAAAGAAACTGAGCAGATGGAGGAGAGAGCAGCCGAGTCACCACAGGAGGAGGAGAGAGCAGCCAAGTCACCACAGAAGGAGGAGAAGGCCGATGTCATCATGGAACCAAGCCTCCAACCCAACCTGGGCTCTTATTATAACTTTTTGGAGGCTGGAAAAATTATTCCTCAAAAGTTCACAGTGCCACTGTTTCTAGCACTAGAGGAAGAAAGAGTACGAAGCCACACTTGGATGAGGATCGCTAAATCCAAGGGGGTAGCAGATATAGGGCCTCTAGAGGAAAGGCTCAAGGAAACACAAAGGGAGTTGGCAAGAGTAAGGCATGTGGAAATCTCCCAACAAGGCAAGTTAAGAGAAGAGAATGAGCTGCTCAGACAACAGCTTCAGCTGTAGGGATAGAGGAAAGGACAGGACACAACAGCCAAGGACCCCTCAGCAGAGCCTCAAGGAAAAGAAGGGATGCAAGCTGATCTCGAGGAACTTAACCAGAAGCTACAGGAAAGGGAATTGTAGGCAGGTATGGAGATACAATCCTTGAAATAGTAGATGCAAGAAAAGGAGGCACAACTGGCCTGCATGGCCAGTTGGGCAATGGAAGCTCTACAATGTAGGTAGCTGGCCAAATCCTATGGCCTGTACCTAAGGGATCAGTGGCTGTAGTTCCAAATCAACACATTGGCACAAAGGGGTATCTCCCACATCCAAAACCCACAACAATTCAAGGATTTATGTAACACCAGTTCATCGGAAGATAAGGCCAAGCTTTCAGAGTTTTACCTCCATAATTTGGCCCTTCCAAACATCACCTCATGGGACCCCAACATAGCAGTATGGGAAATGCAGCTAATGGCAATGACCTCATGGTTAAACCATGAAGAAAAGAGAGCAACTGAGGTCATGAATGTCATGGACCGAGAGTTACGTGAACCACTGCTGATTAGAGCAGAGCTAGGGGACCCCACAGCATTGATATCCGCTCACCAGCACCTAGCAACCAACTCTTAGGATTTATTAGAGTACATGGATTGCTAGGCCCAGGCCATAACACACTCCGAGGATATGGAACGATTATTAGGGGACAATTGTGTTCATGCTTGCACTCGTAGGTGGAACACATTGTCCCACAGCCTCAAAATCCGAGAATATCACACTCCAACTCAGATGAGGGAGGCCTTGGCATGGGTACCTCTCTACAAGAGTCTATGCAGAACCTCTAGGCCAATTGGATAGGCCTCAAGCTAAGTCCACCCTTGCTTTTGGGATTGTTAGAGGGAGGCACAGAAGAGAAGGAGCATAAGCAGTGGGAAGAAGTGGAAAGGAAGGCCGGATTCCATGACAGTGTGGAGGACACTACTTCAGAAGCCTAGGATGTGAGGGTGGTGATTAAAGCAATGAAAGACGAGGAGATGGACTAGTTGCTCAGAGGATGAGCAACCCTTTTAGAAGGGGGGTGATGATGAACCCCAAAATTGGTAACTTGTTGGGCTCATTTGGCTTAATTATCCTTGTTCAGTCCTTGTTCAAATCCTTCATTTTCCATAGCTTATGCATTATTTTCAGTATGTTTATATCATTTGTACGAATAAGGGTAGTCACTCTTCCTAGGTGGCTAACACGTGCTTATTTTAGGTTTTTTGACACATGTTGGAGCAACGAGCAATCATGGGCTAAAAGACAGCCAAGCCTAAGGTGAGGATTCATAGGGGGTTGTCTATGGCATTAAATAACCCTTCCTCGGGATCTTCACCCCCAACTCCGAGCTCCAAAGACCACCAAAACCGAATCTAGAAGGCAGACAAGCAGATTTTAGAAGGGACTGTCTAACCCACAGTTTGGACAGCCGAGTTCCACAGATTGAGGAGGCAAGCTAGGTCCCTCGTGATGTATAAATGTTGAGGCCTCAGCCTTCGTAAGGTACTTTTGAAACCATTGCGTATTTTGCACCTCAGTGCTGCTATTTTTACTTTGTTCTTTTGTAGCCATTTTTGGCATCACTCTTATGATTATTTTTTGATAATGAGAAGCAGTTCAATTTTATATCAAATCTGAGTTTTCCATAGGAGCCATAGCTCTCAGGGTTGGGCCCAACTTGAGAGCCTAGGACCTCCTTTTTGTACTGTTACTTTTCCTTTATGCATCACTGTTTCCATTTATGCATTTGAACGTATTTCTGTTAGGAAGATTTAGTTATGTTACTTGGATAGATCACTGTTTATGAATGGAATTGCTTCAGGTGTTTTGTTAGGATAATAACAAAAAAAGATTCAAAGAAAAGGGACAACCACACTCTCAGTTTCACCTCATCCTTATTGGATCAGGGGCTGGAATTGAAGAAACAGTGCTGCCCCAACAAAAACACTAGTTTGCTTGACCATGCAATCCTTAGTGTACTGTTTTCCTTTACAAAAGTTAGTTATGGGTTTAGAGCTCTGAAATTTTTCTCTGCATAGTTGATGTACATGGTTTTCTCTCCAATAAAGCTATTGTTCATTCATGCTTTTGATAGGTAGACTATATTAGCTCAGGTTTTGATCATTTGCAAGACTTTGTTGATTTGGTTGAAGTACACCGTGTAGGGCATCTCCTCCACTCTTACATCCACCCAAAGCATCATATGAGCCACCTGTTCCATCTCCTAGCTGAGTTCCTCGTCTCCCATCTGTCCTTTTTCCACGTAACCCTACCTTCTTGCTCAATCATTTTCTTAGCCTTCTTCAAGCCAAGTCAGCCTTCTACACCTTCTCACCACTCCATCCACTAGTCCCTAGGCCACTTTAGACCCCTATCCTACCTCCAGATCCATTCATGCATCTTCCCTCACTCACCCATCCTCTAAAAAACAATTTTCAAACATCCTGTAGAAATTTTTGAACATCCTGTAGAAATTCCTGAACATCCTGTAGAACCCCTGCAGACTTCCTGTAGAAGCTCACAAATGAGGTTTCTTGATAGCCAAACTTTGTGAAACTCTCTCGAAGGGTGTTAGGGACTCCTTAGACCCTCTCTGAACCTTCCCAACCTTTTCCAAGCATTTCTCCTCCTTGATCCACCCCTGCACAATAAAAAACGATGAAAGCATATGCATGATGAAACTGACAACTTAATCAAAAATACAAAAGGATGTTTTCTTAGGACAGAGGTAGTCTAGACACACGTATTTTACCTTCATAGAAGTAATGACATCTCTTTCAGTAGTTTGCATTCTCATTTTTGCATCAGTAGGACTAGCTGGTAGAATTAGGGTTGCTAGGGTTTGCGTTTCTTTTTGGCTTTCAGTTTCTTTCCGCAAGTAGATTAGCTTCCTTTGAGTTAGCTTTAATCCATCAGTTAAAAAGCTTTTTCTAAGAGCTCATAGAAGTTGGCTTAAACCCCTAGCGGACTTGTGCCAGCTGACCAAGTGAGAGCTGCGGCAAGAGCTAGTACTTATGCATACAACATCGTCGCTTCCAAGTTTGTTACGAACTACCAGGTTGATAAAATTAAAGAAAGGAGTTCCAGGAGTTGTAGCATTATTGCTGCAATACTGGGGCCCACCAGATGTTACTGTTTACCAACAGTTGGTGGGTTCACTAATGTATCTTGTGAACACACGACCAGATATGTGTTATGCAATCAACTAGCTAAGCCAAGCTATGGTTATGCCAACCAAATTATTTTGGAAGTCGGCTAAGCATGCTCTATGGTACCTCAGAGGCACTACCTAGTTTGGACTATGGTACAGACGGATAGAGGGAGTGAAGCTATGTGGCTTCACAGAGGTAGATTGGGCGGGGAGTCCATCAGACCGAAAGAGTACATTAGGTGGAATTTTTAGTGTTGGGTCTGTAGTGGTTTCTTGGTATAGCAGGAAGCAAAGATTTGTGGCACTCGACTTGGCAGAAGCAGAATACATGGCTACTAGTCAAGCAGCATGTGAGGTGATCTGGATGAGAAAGATACTTGTTGGATTGTTTGGTCAGATGAAGGATCCAACTGTGATCTACTGTGATAATCAAAGTTGCATCAAACTCTCTAAAAATCCTATTTTTCATGATCGATCCAAGCATATAGATATCTGGTATCACCATTTGCGGGATTGTATGCAGAGGCAAATAATGTTGTTGCAGTACATTTCGATAGAGGAACAAGATGCTGACATTTTGACAAAGGCCTTGTCAAGAGAGAAGTTCGAGTTCCACAAGTGCAGGATAGGGTCGTTGATAATCCCTTCCTTGTTGAGAGGGAGTGTTGAAAAATTTAGTAAGAAATTCTCAATTTGATTTTGCCTTGATTAAATTGAGAAAAATCAAATTTCCACATCACCAGACAACTTGGATGATGTTAACTTGTGTGACATGGCTTGTGTCACCCAGTTTCCTCAGTAAATTCGCGTTGGAGGAGTTAAAGTTCAGTTAAGCATGTGTGATTGCTAATTTGTAGCAATAAAGGTCAGTTATCTAAGGTTGTTTTCAGTTAAACTAGTTCCAACTATTGGAGGAGCTAGTGGAGGGTCAAGTTGTGCAGTGGGACTTCAGTTAAACTCAGTGATCATTTAGTTCACTGATCAATCAACCCAAAATAGCTAATGCATGCAAGGAATTCAAGTTCCCCAAGCTTGGTGGAGATTCCAAGGCAGTGTAACATCAATTGTAGACTAGTCTTGAGTGTACATGTGTTGCATGCAGTAATATGATCAGCCTAAAGAATTGCGCAATTCAATTTGAGGAATTTCCTAGATAATAGGGGCTTAATACCTCAAGGTACAATGCAAGGACATAAGAGCTCAAGTAGAGGAAAATATTGACTAAGTCTGGGTCAGAGGCCTTCAATGAGCAGAGAAATAGGTTATGCACTTGCAGGGTGTACTCATTTGAGCAAAGCAATTGTAATACATCTCTTTTCATTTGTTAATGCAAGCAGACATTGGGGTTTTTAGCAGATTTTTTTTCCCCAGATAAAAATATGTGTTTCATGTGTGTTATTTCTTCTTGCATGTCTGATATTTTTGTTCTAAATTGTGAATTAATGTCCACAAAGCATTAGAGTAGGTTTTTGTCTTGTGATTTTGATTAAAACTTCATGAGCAGTTGCAAATCTACAGCCTAATTTCTACAGGCCTAATTTCTACAGTAAAATAGCCTGAATCTATGTTTTGAAGTCAACACATCTATTTAATTTTGGAATTTTTACACAATGTATAAATCAGCTCCCCGTTGAAAGCAAAGGAGTTGATTCTTCTCGTTTAATGTCTAAATTGTAAAGATTGTAACCGCTCTAGTTAATACCAAAGAGTAATTGGTGAGTAATTGATGTCCATTAAATGGCAATATGTGTGATTAAGTTGTTTCCTTTGCTATTGGAGTTTCTTTAGGCAATTCCCTATTTTAGGAGGGCCCACTCCATGAATAGGTATCGTTGTGAAATTATAATTTTGATTGGTAGATTATTATTTGATATCAATATTGGATTGCAATGATTCATGTTGCTATTTGATATTTGGATAACAATGACTTTTGCTATTTGATATTAGTATGGGATTACAGTGATTTTATGCAACTAATAGTAATAGTTATGTTATTTAGCTGGTAAATTCATTATTACTGTAGGTTACATATAATTGCATCTCATTGTTATTTGGTTAGCCTACTTATTTTATTTGCACTATAGGTTATGAACATAGTTTGTTGTTGTTATTGAAAGGGGTTTTCTTTCTCGTTGTAGGATCCATGTGGTTGACCTACGCTCTTTTGGTCCATGTTAAACATGGTAGAATACAAATTAACCATGGTAACTCATAGCCCTGTTAGTGAAGTGTCGATTTTAATATAGGTAATAAGTCTTCCCTTATCTAGTATCCGCCAATATAGTGTTAGATGTGGAATTGATTTGGTGTCTTGCCACTCTATTTTATGTTTGTGTTCTTGGTGTAGCATAAGTTGTCAAGTCTCTTTACTCTGAGTTCATGCTTAACTGAAGAATGTGGGCTTAATAGGGATGACTAAATGCCATGGAATTTCTTAATTTATTGCCTTGTATAGGTTTCTTTCACTTAAATAGTTTACTGCATCAATAAAGTAAAATCTCTATTTGATAAGAATTTGTGGCTTGTGGAGATAGCCATGATAGCCTTGAAACCAAAAGGCTTACCTCGATTGATAATTAATGTCAAGGCAAATTGTTTGTTTATTCCGAGCAATTAATTTGCACCAACATTCTCAATAAAGGATTAAAATAGCAAGGTTTAGTATATTGGTCATAGTTTTGTGGAAAATCCAAATTGAGTAATACCCATGGAATTTAGGAGTATACATCTTAGATTGTAACATGCTAAAATTTCATAGAAGTGTACTTGAAAACACTGTAACTTGCAATTGGAAGGTTTGCTTGATGTGATTCAAAAGGTGTTTTCGAGACGAGATAGAGAATAACAACTAGGCACAAATTTTGATGCAATTTGGAAATAATCATTGTGAACTTATTACAGTGGAAGTCAGGGGTTTTATTACAGCCCCAAGAGTTCAAGGAAAGTACTAATAAGAACTACACAAAATTTGAATGGAGATAAAAATTGATCCCAAAGAACGGTTGGGTATTACAAAGTAATATTGGATATGTATTTTTGTTTCAAGTTTTGTCTTAAAGTTCAAGCTAAGTAGTAGATGATTCTCAATAGCAGCACCAAAATCTCCATGTTGGAAGAATTTCAAGATGCCATATAGAAGGATTCAGGAAATAGATCAAAAGATATGAAGAAATGACATATAAACCAAGGGAACTAAAAGAAGGACAATGTGTTTCCAAGTCCTAAGAGTTTAATCCCTTAATCAAACACTTATTGAGGAGGTTAAGAACATAAACAAAAATGGATGAGTGAAGGAAACAAGGATATGGATAAGTCAAATGAAGAGTTGAAAATGAATGGTGAAGAAATCCAAATGTTGTGTAATCATGTTAAATGTCCATGAAACTATGTAACTACTTAAATGAATAACCAGAAACTGAAACTAGTTTATTTTCACCAAGATCCAGAGTCTCTTAACAATTCGTATGCAGCAGAATAAAAACACAGAGATAAGAACTCATGCACAAATTGACACACTTATTTTCTCAGGAAACCCAATAGGGAAAACTTGCTTGATGTGGCTATTTCATTGATTGCCTTGGAGCAATTGAATCTATTACAAAGCAATTTGTCTCTTTGAGAAAGTCTTTTGCTTCTCTCTCAAACCTCAACTGATATAGTTGATCTCAGTCTCCCTTGATCACTGCTTGATCTCGACCCTTTAGCTCAAACTAATCCTTCGTTGCCTCCTTGACTTGTTTTTCAAACCCTGCTCACTTCTACACACTAGAAGCCTCCTCAATCATGCGTGCAATTAATCTCCTAAATTCTAGCCCACTTGTGATCTCATATTACTTAGGACACAAGCTCTTTGCACTCTCCATAAACAAGGCTCTCTCACAAACTCATGAACTCTGTCTTCTCACACAAACCTTTGTGCACAAAACTATTGAATTCCTTGTGCCTTTGTCCTCTCTTTATAGATTTGATCCACGCTAAATTAGGCTAGTTTAAATTTAGAACTTGAGTTGTGATAGCAATTTAACTGAGAGTGTTACTCACTCTCCTTCCAATAATCACTGGAGTTGTTAACTCGTGTTCTCTCCAATCAACACTAGGGATCTAACACACTCTTCCTTAATCAAGACTGAAGACTCACTCTCACTGAACTATTAACTGCCAACCAATTATGTAGTCAAACTTATGAAGACTCCACTTAATTGAAGCTCCAACTCTACGCATGAACTCGTGATGATTATTCCAATAAACTGGAAATTAACTCACAATAACTGAAGTCCATCTCCTAAGGACAACTCGAGGTCTTCATTGGCTAAGGCACAAGCCAAAAAATCCTTGCTCACTACATTTTCAACAAATCATAATCAAAACCTTATGATGTCCAAACAATGAGACTATGTGAAAACATCTATAGGATGTAGAATCAAAAATCATATACAAAAGGACTGCCCAAAGAGTTGAATAGAGAGTTGTAACAATGTTGAAGAAACCCTAAATATGGAATGAAGTCAAATCAGAAATGTGAACAAGAATTGAAGAAAGACTAAAGAAAATGATGGTTGGTATCATACTTCACTTCAGAAGGAGAGAGATAGAGAAGATAAAGGGTGATCAATTTCCCCATCTCTATAGCTAGATGTTCTTTGAAAATACACTCGAAAGATATGAAGGAAAACTCTCTGCAGTTCATCAGCAAATTTATCTTCAAGGAGCATTTTTTTTAACCAGGGTTAGATAAGGAGAAAATGCACTCGAAAGATATATTTATGAAGGAAAACATTCCCTGCAGTTCATCAAGAAAATTATCTTCAAGGGGCATTTTTTTAACCAGTGTTAAAATATGGACAATACATAGTTGCATGGATACTCAGGTGCTCTCCTACTTCCTGAATAGGAATCCCAAAAGTCTCATTTACAAAAGAAAATGGCCACATCGCTGCAATCTTAGTTTAAAGAGTTTCCACCATTGCCATATCCACTTTACCACCCACACTTGAACCCAACCACACCAACGGAAGGCTGAGAAAAAGATTGCTAGGTTCCGAACATTGCTAGCCATATTGACTACCAGTTATTCACAAACCTTTCACATCGACGATAGTGATAAGGAATAGATTAGAAAGAAATGTTCTGAAACTTTCATAATAACCATTATATTTGAAAAGTTAAATACCAATAAAAAGTTTACTACTTTAGCTTTATTATGTTTGGTTATGTTTACGGGGCAAATTCTTTATAATCCAGATCTAGTTTATTGTGTTTACAGCAAACATAAACCGATTCAGGTATTTGCACATACTCCACTTTGTATAATGCTTATGAAAGTTCATGTTTCTGCATCCTACATGTCTACTGCTGATAGAGAGACATTAATCCCTCTGATAATGACAAGAACTCTTACTGTGCACTACAAATAATCAAAACTTATGGCATTTTGTCTGACATCATAAGCTCAAGTGACCAGTGCAGACATCCCAAGCAATGGTGAGAATGTGGGTTTATAATAAGAGGTGTTACTAGACTCTTCTAAGTTCACGTGCACTCTTGTTTTTATTTTTGTTTTCAAGGAAACTGAATCAAGTGAGCTCTTCCAAGTCTGAATTGGCCTTGGGTGATACAATTTTGACTTGAGAGTATGCCTTGGACTCACAAATCAAACGCAAGCCAGGTTAACTTTGGTGAAACTCACTCATGTGTCAAATGAGTCAGAATTAGTCCTCTGTTTATTTAGGAGCAGTTTAACTATTAGACATTTTTTTTGGCCAAATGCGGTGATATAATTTTTGATAAGTTCTTGCATTTTAGTTGTTTAAAATGCATTTTTGAATATATAAATGAATTCAACACCTTGAAAAATCCTGGGACACTTGATTTCTGCAGATTACACAGTCAAAACTAACTATTTCAAAAAATCCCTAAATGGACCAAAAAAGATGGCTAGAAAAAAGCAAAAGCATCTAACAGTTAAACTACCACATTTATAAAAAACAAATGATGAAGAAACACTCATTTACTTGTTTTACTGACCCAATTTCATAGTAGACAACCAATAGACCCATCAACTACCCAGAAGCGATGGTGGTTTGTAGTATGTTGTATCATCTATGTAATTTGAGCCGAGTTTATCAAAAAAAAATTGTTATATGGGAAAACTTTCATATTAAGGAAAATAATCCATTTTTCTAAAACTTTCCGTACTTATTTTCCCAAGTCAAATCCCGAGTTCTTCCTTAGAATGAGTCAAATATTATTCTTCGCTGTCACTAAGAAATTCTCCCAATAGTGTCAGGTAACTTTGGTAATAATGATAGGCTCGAGGGTTAGTTCAATTGGTCGAGTTCCCGTCTTTAATGCACCTCACTATTGAGAGGTCACGAGGTCAAGTCTCTTTGATGCTCTCGGTGTTAGGCTCCATTAATGAGCCAGCGGGAAGTGATCCCTTCGGATGGATATGCCCAGAACAATATTTCCGTGGAAGTAGTGGTCACCGATCTCCAGAGTCCATGAACCACATCCAAAAAAAACTTTGCTAATAATGATGGAGTTACATTTGAGGCTTGAGGTTTGCAAGCCCAAAATCAGAATTTAATTAAAAATAAATTCTATCCATCCTACAATCCTCTTCTCAAATTGTGGGAAGAGCGATATTATAAGAAAACAAAGATGGCTTTACTTTATTACAAGTTTCACTCCAATTCACATGGCATGTTTTCCAAAATCCATACAGAGGCATCATTGTTTTGGTATTAAATATTTGACCAGGGCTCTCCTGATTATATACCATTGGTATCTCATTCTAAGTAGCCAGTTTTACCATCCATTTAATGTAAATTTTTAAACTGCTTTGAAGGATATGTAGAAAAGTGAGCTGAGTTTCCAGCACATGACAAAGCTGTGTTGTTAATATCCACAAAAGTGGCATCAATAACTCGATGAATCTCCAGTAATGAGCTTCCTGGATCATTAATGTAATTACTTATGCTGTTAACAAAAGTTTAAGATGGCCACTAAAATAAATTCCTCTCTAAATACTTTGTATCAAGAACGATATGACTCCATACTAACATTAGCTTACAGCAAAAAAATGGTGTGGAAACTAATTTTTGCAGTAAAAGGAATATGATAATAAAAGGTCAACAATTTTTCACAAGATCACAAAATATTGTGCTTTTCAGACTCAAAAAACATGGACATCCATTTAGTAAACATTTTTCTACAAGAAAACATCTGTCATTCTCAAATACTGACCACTTGTAATCCATAGAATCATTCATTTGTACTCCTGTTTAGGTGAAAATTCTTCCTATTAAATAAGGGATGAGTTTCTTGCCAACGCCATAAAACGGAAGAGTGGAACAAACATATAGATTATCATGTATTACCCCATGGTGGCTCTGAGGGTCCAAAAGATAACGATTAGAATGCAAATACAAAGAAAAAGCCACCTTCAAGGCTGTACTTTAAAATACGGTCAGTGGGGATTCTGCATTAAGTCCCCAAACTACTGCTGCTATTAGTATATATTGCCTTGGATCATATAATGGGGCTCTTGGGGAAACTTGCCTGACAAATTGATCTGTTTCAAGTCATACTTCATGAAAAGAGTGGAAACACCTGCATATAACTATGATCCTACCTATTCTACAAATAAATTAGCATATTGATATCAGGATCTCTGTAAAGAGGGCAAAATAAATAAGGTCTAGAATACATAATTGCTAAGAATCATAGACGAGCAGAGGTTAGTAAACAATTATAGACAAGTAAAGGCCAGTGAATACATCATAACTATCCACAGGGTCAGCAGAAAATTCCTTATATTCTTGCTTAGAACAGATGCAGATGAGTCTCTTATCCCAACAAGGAAGCGACAGTCTGCAATTGATGGATCCACAAATGTTATCATTCCAAGACCATCAAAGTAACAGCTCTCTTCTGCTTGATTCTGCTGTTGATAGTAGCTATTGAAAGCATAAGATACATTTGTTATTTCTCCAACCGTATTGCAAGAGCCTCCATATAAAAGTGTCGTGCAGTCAGCCTTTGAGCATGCAAGCTGGACATGGGTTGAAGCACTGGACAGGTCACGGTAGGAATTTGCAACACACCACCTTGAAGGAAGGTAAGGGACATTCACAGCATTCACCAACTCTTTAGATCCTTGACCCAAGTCAATGCGGTACTTAGCCTGTCCATCAAATGTAAAAATTCCCCAGTGTCTTTCAAAGTTCCCAGGCAAAACACTCTTTTGGCCCTCATCTAGCAGACCGAACAAATACACTTCCATTGGTGGAATGCCAGGTCTGAGAGGTGTTCCCTTGTTGCTTAGTATATGGTTAACCAACCCCTGGTTGAATCTTTCTGCATTGCTGATGTTTGCAGCAACAGCCCCATCAGTTGGCCATCCAATTTCTCCAATAATGATTGGCATTTGCCCAAAGCCAATTCTGTTTAGGGCTGCCACAAGTGTGTCAAGGTTTCCATCGAAAGCATTGGTGTAGACATTTCCTCCATCAACTAATGGATGAGTGCTATTCTCAAAGAAAGCATAGTCTGCAGGAAAGTCTGCATTCCCATAAAGACTTAGGAATGGGTATATGTTAACCACAAAAGGAGAACCATTCTTACTAAGAAACGACACAAGTTGGACCACGATCTGGTTTATATCAGGCCTGAAGGCTCCTTGTGAAGGTAGATTAGACTGATAAACATCTGCATTGCATGGAACCACAACTTTCACTTCACTCGCAAGATTTACTTTTGCCAGAGCCTGTTGCACATTGATCACAGAAGGAAGTACAAATGCTTGAAATTGACCTTGGTAACTCATGAGAAATGGTTCATTACCAACTGCAATATACCTGGAAGATACAGTCAACAGTCAGAAACAGCACGTTGTAATGAATTTAAAAATTTCAACTTGTAGCAGATGATCACGAGTTATCAGTGTAACCTAGAGGTCCAACAGAGCCCACTGTGCTTAAATTTTTGGCAATTAGGTGATTCCAGGAGAGAGGAACAAGGGTACTAACAGCAAAAACAAAAACAAAATAAATCTATCCCAAAGACAATCAGCCTCTACCGTTTACAAGGCTTTGTTTTAGCTATCCATGAGATGGAGGGGCTCCTTGCAGCTTCTAGAGCTAGGAGTTTGCCAAGGACTCTTTTCATGCTCTACTGCATCAATTTTCTGATCTCATTATCTAGCATTCCCAGCAAATCTCCACTTTTCTTTGGCATATTTTCCTGAATATTTACACTCATAAAAAAATCACAGTTGAGAAAAAGGGATAATTCATGGGACCAGTCCGTTTCTCTTGGGCTGCCAGCTGCCCTATCATTCTTGGCAGCTAATGCTGAGAAAGATGACAGTAGGCTCCATGGTGCCATATCCTAAGAAATTCTTCCAAATTTGCAGCCAGTAATTTTAACCTTCTCCTCTTCGGATAAAGAATTTCCATCTCAGGACGGCATTAAACACATATTTCAAGAAAACCATGTACAAAATATTTGAGTCTAAAATATAGCAAAACACAGGTCTGCATGCATAGTAGAAGAAATAAACTATACACATTCATAAGGGGAAAATTCTGCAAATTCTACAGGTGAATGGACAAAAATTATATGAGGATGTCAAGTTTGAAAATAACTTGAGTCCCTGTATAAGGCATCTCCAACCCAAGCTTACAAAGTATAAGAGAGGAAACGTAAAGGCATGGTGATGATATAGCTGGTCGTTCATTGATCAGTAATTGTATGGCCTATGGCCAAAACAACTCACCAACACAGATTCTAAAATGCAGAATAATCAAGAACGTAAAACATTTCCTAGAAAACCTGTTGTTCCTTAATAGTGACTGGCATCTCTTTAACAAGTCTATGTTAAGAGAATTAAGACTCAATTACACATACAAGGATAACACAAGAGATACCTTGGAGAAACCAGTATGGGAAAACTCCAGCTTCAAAATCACCATTTTGCTTTGGCTATTCTATTAATGGTGCTTTCATAGCTATAAGGCTGTCTGGCTTTAAAGCTCAAGAAATACACAATACAAAGAGAATGTTGCACTCACTGTATCAAGATCTCTTCCTCAAACCAGTGGTTTGGAATTTGTATGAGTCACACTCTCTGTCCTAAAAACTTCACAGAAACAGTGTCAATCCGATTTGTGGACAATCCTCTGTTTTCCCTCTGCTTCCTCTTCAATCCCTTTTCTATTAGCACTTCCCATCCAACCTCTTCTCCTACTGGTCATCCCCTTCTTCCATCACCGGATTGTTCCTTTATGCTTGCGCTCCCAAGTATGCGGAAGGCCAATGGACTTTGTATCCATTTCCAGAACAATACCCCAAGATGCAGTTACAGTTTGCCCAGCTCAGCATTTCAAATTCTGTCAAAATCGTGTGCTTCAGGTTTTCCTCAAACTGCCACATGGCAGCTTCTTCTGATAGGTAGACTGTACACATGTTGCTATTCTTGAGTGCCATGTTGCCTGCTAGGTAGGCTACACTTTCTCTTTGCTTTCTTTGTTGTACTCTTGGCATTACCTAGCAGCTACTTTTGCACTCCCACATTGTATTCACACTCGATGTAACTTTTAGTCCCACTGACCTACTTTTGTGGTTATTTGTCAGACATTAATAAGTTTATCTTACCTTATCTTTATCTATATGAATATCTGGAGGCTTTCCTTCTTGATCATAATGGAAAGTGTGGAACCTTTTGTATCTTTGGTATCCTTAGCTATACTGCCCTGCATTCCACATGCACTGAAGAGTGTAGGATATGTAAGAGCTCCAGCTTTGAGTGTACATTCCTCCATGTGGCCTAAAGCTTCACAGCCCTCACACAGAATGAGTGCAAAATGCAAGAACAAAAGCTCCAGCTTTGATTGTCCATTCCTCAGCATGGCCAAGAGCTCCCCATCTTTTGCATCAAATGAGCTGTGTAGAATGCAGAGGTAAGAGCTGCAGCTTTGATTGTCCATAGCTCCACAACCCCTTGCTTTAGTATCTTTGACGGCAATCAAGAACTTCTCCAAAGAATTGAATAAGGGTGTTCAAGCATGGTTGACAAGGATTCATAGCACAAAATTTAACCTAAGAATTAATGATTTAGCCACCTTATCTTTCAAGGATCCATTTAAAATTTTAAATCAGTCTTATGTTTTTTACCAATCATAATTGCAAAAACGTCAATAACTGGTTTGTGATGATATTCTCTATTAAAAAGTTTCAACCGCATTTACATTGTGGTGTTGTTGGTGTTTGATGTATACTTTCGGGCCACTGTTTAATAATTGTTACCAAGATGATGTGCATCAAGGCAATGTTTTGTGGCCCTTTGATATTTACTACAACATTTCTGTTTCAGTAAAAGATGCCAAGCTGTCAAAGGATTCATTCTAATATATTTACGTCCTCTATACATCGCTCAATAGGTGTAAAACACAAGATCCTAGGTAAAGGCAACATATCTTTGATCCTTGTAAGAGATGAAGGTGGCTAGGGACTCTCCCAAATCAACGAATAAGCAGCATACATCAGCTAGAGACTATGTTTGAAGTAGATATCCAAATCGGCCCTGCTCTTGACCTACTCCCCATCCCTGCATTGGCCCATGGTTTTCCTCAAAAGTCGGCCTGTTTTGGATTGTTCACACCATGTTGACTTCAGCCCAACAAGGAAGTATTATGAAAGCCTATTTTGTATTTGGTCTACCCACACCCATGGCTCTGTCCACCTCAGCTCTTCTCCCTTATCTGCAGACTCCCTACATTTCCTTCCCGTGGAACCACCCCCCAACTTTCCTCTTCCCCATCCCACCCTCTTATCATCTCACCCCTCCTCACTATAACCCCACCGCCCCTCCCCCAACACCCCCACATTCTTCCTGCTCCCCCATTATAACAAGGGATCCCCCCACTGATAATGTCACTCCACATAAAGCATTTGCAGCCTGTTTATTCCAACAGGGAAGCCTAAGCTAGGCCAAGGAGGACTGTACAAGTTTCCAGCATATGGGTTCTCAATAAGAAGGAAATAAAGTAGCAACCCAATGTAGCCCTAAGGACCTAGTAACTGTCTCCACAGATTTGGTTATAATGGTGGCTCAACTCTAAATTTGCACTAAGATAATGAAATAGCTGCAAACTGAGTTGTTATCCCTCTCAAACCGAGTGGCGAAGGCGGAGTCCAACAACTTAATTCTCAAACAATTGCTAGTTGAAAATAAGATGCATGATGCTCTTTATCCCCAAGTGATGCCTTACACAATGAGATTTTAGACCTCAAAATAAGATAAGATAATTTTTTTAATGTCCAACTAATTGTAATGTTCCCAATTTTGATTTTTCATCTGAGGTGGGTAGCAGGGAGACTTGGGATGGTGCTAAGTGTTACCCACCATTTTGTGGGTGATATCCCTAGGAGAAAAAATTTCTCCAAGATGGTCCTCAGCCGGCAGCCATCAGCCCCTTGCAGCCACCAACTACCTCGTTGTGTCATTTCTCTGCCACCTGAGCCAACCATATGGTCCCTCACCCATCTATAATGATCGTATATTTGAAGGTAGGCCTCCCGAACCTAAATCTATGCCTTGTCATTTGGTAATTGAGTGTTGTAGTTTGCTTATCATGGATACTTCTGGACATGGATTAATGGGGGGATTTGGCAGAAAGAGTGGGCTATGTCTGTGATCTTGTCCCCTAAACCTCTTTTGGATGTTAACCTTGGACCCTAGTCACGTGGGATCTCTTTTACTGACCTTTGGGCTTTAGGGATGGTACTACATGGGAAACCCTGATTTTGGTTGTGTGGTCCCGCTCCCTCATCCAGATATATCACTCCCCTTCCACTCATTATAACCCCATTCATCATTTCTCCCACCTAGGTCCACAGTCCTCCACTGGGTGGACATAGGGTTAGCCTTCCCCCTCCCCTTGCCCACACCTTGGGTCAGGCCTGGAATGAAGCCCCGGAGGTTGATGCAACTAAAAAGAAAAGTAAAAGCATAATTGGCCATATTCAACAGAAAGATGTACCACAAAATTCAAAAAATGGTTGGGACAAACATTTAGCACGTGGGCAAAAGCCAACAC
This sequence comes from Pinus taeda, assembly GCA_000404065.3. Classification (NCBI taxonomy): domain Eukaryota; kingdom Viridiplantae; phylum Streptophyta; class Pinopsida; order Pinales; family Pinaceae; genus Pinus; species Pinus taeda. The sequence goes on along the minus strand of APFE031009615.1, from coordinate 63,907 downwards.
ATGAGTTATACCCCATCATCATGGCCATCACCCTAGTTCCTATAGGCCCTAGATGAGCCTCCTTTATCATTCAAGAACCCATGATTTTCCCAACCCCTGGTACGCAATGAACCTCCCTACCTTAAAGGGGGTATCCACTGCTATATCTTACACATCATGCTCTTATCCCTTGAGCCTCGAGCAGTGAATTAAAGAAAAATCATAGAAGGCAAAAGGCATATAAAAAAGGGTGGAAAAATCAAGGTCGAGGCACCTCATGTACCACAATTGCTTCCTCCTTTTCATTACATACTCAAGAGTGGGATTCCCTTTTACTAGCTACCCTTGTACCCCAACATGGGCACAAGGCTTCCCCTTTCACTCCCTGCTCCGTTCATCTCTTTATCATAGGTCGCCACACTTTGAAGGATGTACCTTGGACATACTATCCCCTTTAAAAGTAAAAACCACCTAATAGGATACTTGGTTAATCACATTTGGAGCTTGGAGACATTAGCACATACCAAAGCCCATTATGGAAGGGCATGCCATTATGAAGTGCCGACTTATTGTCCATTGTTTGTAAGCTCTTTAACTCGATTTCCTTAAATGACTTGTTGTACTAGAAGGCTAGGGAACGCATTGGATCTTATGCAGGATTGCAAATGGTCTCCATATAGGGTTTGGTCTCCCTATACAGGGTCCTAACCCTCCAAAGGGCTACATTGGCAAATGTAGGGTGTGTGTAGAGAGCCATGGGCCTCCACAGTAGTAGACAGCATTCCATGGATCCCCAGAGATGTTCAAGGATTGCTCGAGATTCACTTATTGGACGAGGAAGATGCAACTGGTTCACCATGCCCAGTCGGCCCCACAGTTGTACCATGCACTTGGCAGATGACCTAGGACCTGTATGCTGATGTGGCATCACTTACATCATCATTTGAGGCCTTGCAGATGGTCTACAAGCATCTTCGATCTATTTGGAGACCCATGAGGTTACTTGTGTGCCCCCACACCCACTGGGAGCACCACAGGTTTATTATTTGGAGAACAAAGGGCCAACCCCTTGTCCACTACTTTTGGGAGTCCTATTCATCATTCTGCCACTTATGGACTTCATCAGGGTTCTTAGAAGGCCCAACAACATGTATTATTGATCATTCGACCTCTTGAGAGGCTTATTCTTTTGTTTAGGAGCTAGTTTGGTGGGCTTGTCACCAAAAGCTAGTTATTTTCACATTATTTTATTCTAGGGGCTAATGTAGGCCTAATTAGCTAAAGCGAACTCATTAGAAGTGTATAAATACCAATGTTGTGAAAAGCGCGATAAAATCGCGATTTAATGAAAAAATCGCGCTTTTTTCAGGATGGCGATTTAATCGCGATTTTTATTCGAAAAAAACGCATATATTTTTTTTGCCAATTTTTTCCGAAAAAATCCCGATTTTTTCAAAAAAATCTCGATTTTTTCAAAAAAATCGCGATTTTTATGCAAAAAATCGCTGATAGTCGGGGCAGCACGATTTATAATGAGTTTTGAAAAAAAATGAATATTTTTGTACCAAACGATTTTTTCCCGATTTTTTCCGATTCATTCCCCGCGCCGATTTAATCCTGATCGCGATTTTAACAACATTGATAAATACAAGTGATATGAATTCATTTTAGCATCATCACTTGGATTTGGAACTAGTTTCTCTTAGAGATTTTTGCTATCCTTCTTGGAGGACGAATTTTTGGAGCACGGAATGAATTTTGATGTTTGGATAATTTTCATATGTCTTAGAGCTTCTTGATGGCAAGTTTTTGGGTGGTTGGATATATTCTTATACATGTAAATACATTTTAATGCTATTCTTTCTTTCTAATTTTGTCACATACATTGTTGCTGAGATTTCACTATACTAGAGCTTATTTGTTGCATCTCTTACGCGAAGCAGTGGAAATTTTGTTTCTGGATAGTGAATGTTTCATGTATGGGCCATGTATAATGAATGAATGTTCCTAGGGATGTTTCATTACTAAGATTCATCTTGAAAAACCATTTATCATGCAAAACGAAGTATAAAGTCTTTGAAGTTGCTTTTGACACTGCCCTAGTGCCAAGCGAAGTTGTCTTTGAGGCCTCCTTGACCTAGAAAGTTCAAAGGTCCATAGACATAATTCTATCTGACTCCAATCTCCCCAAAGGATTAGGCACCAATCCACCCAAACGTGATCACCTTAAACCAATTTTCGTTCTCCCATGTCCTCTTCTCCAAGTCTAGTCCTCTAAGTCACATAGGGCATCAATTATCTCATGATCTAGCCATCCAAATACATTGATTTTTGGTCCACAACTACATTGGTGTTCCTCAAGAAGCCCTCCAAAATACATGTGATTCTGACAGTGGGATCTTGAGATATCGCAAGCCCTAGCTCGAAGACCAATTCTTGGCCTTGGTTTCCCTTAGTCTAGAAACCTCACTAGGATCCTTGCATTGCCTTCCATTGAAAATTCATTCCTTGATCCCTTCCCCTCCCTAATTAGGTCAAGCATATCATTGGTTGCTAAATCCTATCCCTTAGACCGAACCTCGGGTCCACTTGGTCTTGTGTGGTCCCACGCACTATCAAGGTTAATTCTTTAAAGATCACCTGGAACCCAAGTTTCCACAAGAATTCTAGGGCTTAGGGATCTCCTTTATAAAACACATACTCAAAACCTAACCCTAGAAATTTTTCCCAAGCCCTTCCTAAAGAGCCTTTCATCTTGTCTTCCGAGACAAGGAAGCCACATATTTGAGCTTGTCTTGTGAATAGGCTTCCAGGGTCACCCCTCACTCTATCATTGGTCGATCCATTTTGTGATCCTTATCATAACGAGTCTCCTCCCATCAGTGAAAGTCCATAAAGAGTAGGGAGCCTTAGCCGAGGTAACAATGGGTTATCATTCCAATTGTTGGCCTTAGCCCAGTAGTAGCCCTTCAAGGATCCCCTTTTAGGACCCCTGCTAGTTTGAGCAATAACACTAAGCATAGCACAATTTTATAATGCGAGTTTTGGGGATGATTTTTGGCTTGAGGGGCTAGGTGAAAAGACAAATTACAACTCAATGGAATGTGGGGGCCACAAGAGAGAGAATTCGACCAAGAGGGGTCTGCACTTGTAGAACATGATAGAGAAAAAGGGAAGTGTGCACTTGTGGTAAGGACAAGAGAGAAAGAGAAAGAGGATGAACTAGTGGAGAGTGGGGGCCACCAAGGAAGTAATAGGCCAACAATTATAAATAGAGCAAGGGGGCTCTCATTTGCATATCTTGCATCACTTTAACTTTCATCACTAGTTCTCTTGAGCTGCTAAGCCAAGACAACCCGTGTTGTTTAGCACAAGGATTTCCTGAGCGCGAATTCCGCTCCACCTTTGGTGAGCTTCGAGTGTCACCTTAGGAGAGCAAAGAGAAGTCCATTCAGGGCTTTTTCAGGAGCCACAACGCAAATCATTTATCAGCTGGTGCGTGTTTTTCCCAGGGCACAGAAGGAGAATTTCGTGGTACTAAGAAGAGCCAGCAAGACTCAAAATTTGGGCCAAAGATTTTGCAGATAATTCAACCACAAGCAGGGCGAGTTCCTTATTAAATTGCAGGGGTGATTCAGAGGGAATTCTTGGGGCCAAATCTATTATTTCCCAGCAAGTGCACAGGAGTTCCTGGGGGTGAATTCAAAAGTGTTTAGAGGAGAATTGAGGAGAGATTAGAGTTGCCGCTAGGAGGTATTTCTCAAAGGATATTTTCACGATTTTTGGGAGGCTTCTCGAGGTGGATTCAACATCTATTCAGCAGAGCATTCCCTAGCAGGGCAAGTTGCTTGATAGAGGGAAGTTCATACTCTTTAGGGGTCACAGGTGATGTTGGATTCGGCCCAAACGATTTCTGGGTTTTTGTGGGTTTATTGAGAGGAGTCCCTAGTTAATTTTGCAGGATTTCCAGGGCAGTATTCAGGCCAAAAAACCATTTTCCCTCGGCAAGATGTTTTACTAATAAGTCAGTGATTTGCATTACTTGGTGGGCTCGAACCTGGCTTAGAGTTAAGCCAAACTATTTCTGTGTTTTTCTAAGTTTCTTGTGAGGAGGCAGCCTACAAAGTTTCAACTCATTCCAGGCATTTTCCTGAGCAAAATCATCAGTTCCATTCAGCAACCAACAACAAAATTACTGAGGCAATTCACAGTTCAGTTTGGGAGCCTATATATGTTCTGAAGCCGAGTTGTATCACCTGGGTTTTGCCTAGATTGCATAGCAGGTCCAGGTTCTATCATTCCTTGCCATTTACGTACTCAGATTTCTATATTTATAAAATGGCTTAGCTGTTTGGCACATTTTCTTGTGTATTTTGATGTGCATGTCTGGAATTCGTTTATTGTTGTTGCTTCCTTGTATGTCTTTGTTTATTGTTGTAAAATTCAATTTGGAATATTATAGTGGTATCAGAGCATGATCTTGGCCAGTTGTGGGGAAGCTAGCAAGATCATGGAAGTGTTAAACATGCATGCACAATGATTGGTGAATTTATGGGCACTGCAATGATGCAAAAAGGGAGTATGCTAGAAATTCGGGATAGGATTTGTAGGAACGGTGAGATGTTGGCCCAGTTAAGGAAGATGATGGACCAATACCATCTTCCTCCTTATGACAAAGACACTAGAGGTGCACATGCCACAGGGGTGAAGCCATTTACACCATGTGGGGAAAATCAACAAAATCAAGGCAACAGACCTCCTTAAAAGGAGTGGATAGTTCAAGGGCAGTTAAGGGTGAGACCAGGAGGGCGTTTCTGTTGGTGGAGACCAGGCCTTAGATGTTAGGAGACTGAGGAGGTTGAGCGTGAGGACACGCAGGATGGTGAGGAACACATCGATATTTTACAGTGTGGCGCAGGAGTCACCATTGTTGGAGACCTCTTTGACAGCATTGATTGACACCTTGGTGGAGAGAGTAGAGCATACACCTATAAAGCCATCTATTGATGAGGTGCCAAGAGACACAAAGGTACCTAGAGCCATGATTGAGTTCCCAGACAACAACCACCTACAACAGCATGGAGAACACATAAAAGGATGTGAGCTAGTCATGGAGGGGCAGTCTGTGACTCATGTTGAGAACATGGTGGAGGAGGGCGAGAAATCATCTTTTGAGCCAACCACTTATTTAGAGCAGACAAATGCACAGACCGTTAACAGAGCTGCAATACCTCTAGGCAATAGCTCTCTTCAGGCCTATATAGATGGTGCTTGCAGGATTGCTAGGCTACCTCTGCAGAGTTTATCTGTCGACCAAATCAGTGAGATGAGGCGACATGAGTTGCGTATGGAGCAATGTTAGTAGAATGGGGGGCTAGTTCTGTGTACGGGAGTTCGTGCTTTCGATCCTTCCCTTGGGGTTGGATGGCAAGAGATTCTGAGTTGGTACCCAATGGAGTGAGCTAGGCATATGGGGTTGGTCATAGACAAGAGTGAGGGTCAACAGGCACGTTCAAGCATCAGGGATACTGGAGGCCTAGGTTGGCATTGGTATCCAGGTGGGACTACATACAATTTACTACGGCAGATTAACTACGACATTGGTGGCATAGTAGACCTAGCAGTTGAGCGCACACATTCGCTAGGGGAGTTTCAATCAGAACCAATGGCCAATCAGTTTGTGAGGGGACTCCACGAGTCATCTTGGTATGCTGGTTGTGCATGGTGTTGCGGGATGATCCACACACCCTGGTAGGAGATTGTCAAAGGAGGTGGCATTGGCAGGCAACCAAACAGTGCCTTGTATGGGACTGGCGATTATCCACAGTTATGTGGGGCACAGGGGACACAGAGGAGCAAAGCAATGGTGGCATCACTATTGTTACATAGGAACATTCACCTATCAAGTCCTCGAGGAGGATTTCTATGAAAATTCCTAAAACCCGGAATCCCTACTACAACAACCTGATGTTACTTCTCCTACTTATTAATCCATACAAGTTATTTACTGTGTTCTAAGGTAAATATCTAAGTAAATACAACTGCAGCATTCACTATTTAAAATAATATGCCGAAACAAGAAACCGAACGGGAAAGAGATACAACACACATCTACACGATTATTTTTCGACATACGTCCCCGGAAAAACCCAACGCAGGAAAACCAGTGCAGTGGCTCTGAGGGTCTTATTATTATGTAGTAGTAATTTCTGAATACAACTCCTGGATGCCTTCGCGACAATCCAGTTACAGAGAATATCACTAACAAAGAGATCTGTGAGCTTACCTCACACTATCACTAGAAATCCTGGTTGATCCATCCCCTGAATGACTGCCCTTAGCTCTCTGCGCAATCTCTACGTTAGCCCAAGGTCAAACCCTCTAGGGACAGCGTCACTCCTCCAGCTGATCGATTTGCTGCCCAAGAACTTCGATTTCTGCCTCTCGGTCTCACACCCTGGCTCCTAGCTGCTCCAATCGATTCCTTCAACAAATTTTTGGACTTCCTCTCGGCTTCTGCACTACCTCTGCGTGGCTCTGCACTGCCACTGTTGGATCTCCCTCTGTCTTCTCTACTCAGTATTCTCCGACCAGGAAAGATTTCCCTTCGGATACTATCCCTGCCCCTCATTGCAAAAACTCACTTTGAATTTCTCATCGACAGTTGCTCTGCTTCAGAAATTCGATCTTCTGAACTCTCTCTTTGTGTTCTCCAAGTGCCCAGCAAGCCTTCTCTTATAATCCTCTCGTTGATCAATCAACAGCCCAAATTAGATTCTAATCAATGGCTAGGATCATATTGACTTGATCTTCGCCTTCTTCTAGAAGTTTCACCCACAGTTTAGATTAATACCCATTAATTATTTTAATTTCCTAAGTTTAGACTTAGGGTCCCATCAAAAATAATTAACTATTTTAATAAAACTGTCTCTGGGTGGAATTTCCCAAAACGATTTCTGGGTATTGGAGAATGCATGTGTCTAAGCCTCCTTGCAAATTTTGAGACTTAAGCACATCCGATGCTACCAGAAATCAACACTCCCTCTTAGCGAAGAATGTGCTCTAACAATGCACCCTGCTGAAGCATTACTCTGTTCTGTAACATCTTTTGCGCTGTTAGTGTCTGACATCCTGTCCACCAACAACTGCGCAAATGTTGCATTTGTACTGTTGCTGACCCTGCCACTGTCAACACTGCATTCGTACTGCAACTCCCTCTCAATTCTGCATCAGTGCTGCTACTAGTACTGCCACTTCCAACTACATCTTCACTACAACCTTTTCCAACTGCGCTACTACTGCATCAGCAACGGAAAAGCATCCCAAATTACTGAACTGGTGTTCAGTTTGATGTATCTCGCTGCTGGAGTCTGATTGTTGCTAGTCTCTGCGCTGACCCTCTGAATCCTTTACGCTGTTGTTGACCTTTGCTCTATGCCATCTGCACTACTGCCAAATCTACTCAGTTTCTGGTGCTCCTAGCCACTGCAACTGTCACTCTTGCACTCCTCTGCACCAACTGACACTGGTCCATCCTGCTACTATTGATTTGGGCTCACGTAGCAAGGTATTGATCCAAGAGGTGGGCTCCTCAAGGATCCTGCCCATTTGTAGCTCTTTCGAACTACAACTCTAAATCAGCCCACCTCCCTCCTGGAGGTATCTCGGTTGTCATGGAAAACTCATCCTCCTCGATCTTCACAGTTGCAACCTTCGGATCATGCTTCTCATCTTTGTCCTTCTTCCTGAGAGGACACTGTGTTGCGTAGTGACCAAGTTCACCACACCTGAAGCATTTGATCTTAGAAATATCTTTCTTCTTCTTCCGTTGCTCCTGCTGCCCCTTGGATGCGAGAGGGCTACATTCTCATCCTCCTCCTTGGGCTTCGACCCACTGCTGCTGCTTCTATCAAGTTTGCACTTGACCAAGTCCCTCCTCAACTCCTTTTGCTTAAGAGCTACCCACATCTCATCCTAGTTTGGCAAAGTCGCCCTGCCCAAGATACTTTGGACAAAGACTCGCCACTCTTCAGATACTAAATTTAGGGCTAGTCTTACCATCTCAGAACCTTGAGGTGTTGACCCAACAGCTGCCAATTCATCTAGGGTCTCCTGAAGCTTCATGAGGAACAAATCAATGTGTTCCCCCTTCTGCATCTACCTAGATCTCATCTTCTGCTCCAAGTACATCTTCCGCTGCTCGAGAGATCCTTGATACAGCATCAACAATGCATCCCAAATCTCTTTGGCAGTATTTCTGCCAGCTATGTGACAAGCTATATGATCCTTCACTCCGTCGAGGATCATTCTTTTTATCTTCGCCATTTCTCCCTTGTACTTCTTGAGCTAATCTGAATCTGTGGGCTCAGCTACCACGTTGTTGACGTAGACTTTGAGAAAATGCTCATCCAAAAGGCATGACATCATTGCCTTCCAGATCACATAGTTGGATGCCCCATCCAACCTATCGTGATCTCTCAGTCCACTGGTTGCCATCTCTGCCAATCGAATAGTCGAACAACCTCCTCTCTCCTCTGCGTAGCACTGAACTGGCCTACGCACTCCCTTCTAGAGCTTGTAGATTTGCCCCTCCGTTGTTGCTCAACTAGTGAGAATTCAGACTCCTTGGTTGGAAGTCCTCTAAGGAAGAATTCCCTCAACCGTGTCTCTCTCTTCCCTCTGACGTCTTTCTGCCCAGCAACTGCCTATAGAAAACTGTATCCCACCAGAAAAATCCTCTTCATTGAAACTTCTGTTATGGTGCTCCCTTTGCCACTAACTGATTTCGATCTGGAAATCTTACTTCTCTGTCGACTCACTCAGAGAGAGATTTACCACGAAAATCTAGCCTTCCTGGCCTGAACTACGCAAACCCTCTAGGGATTCGAATTGTTGCCTCTGCAGGAATTTCGAATTCCCTTCTCCTTTCAGCGCTGGATCTATCGGCTTTGCTCCTCTTGCTTCATCTGCAGCTCTGATACCATGTGAAGATTCTTAAAACCCCGAATCCCTACTACAACAACCTAATGTTACTTCTCCTACTTGTTAATCCATACAAGTTATTTACTGTGTTCTACAGTAAATATCGAAGTAAATACAACTGCAGCATTCACTATTTAAAATAATATGCCGAAACAAGAAACTAAACAAGAAAGAGATTCAACACACATCTACAGAGTTATTTTTGGACAAATGTCCACAGAAAAACCCAATGTAGGAAAATCGGTGCAACAACTCTGAGGGTTTTATTATTATGCAGTAGTAATTTCTGAATACAACTTTTGGATCCCTTCCTAGCAACCCAGTTACAGAGAATATCGTTGACTGAGAGATATGTGAGATTACCTCACACTATCACTGTAAATCCTGGCTGATCCAGCTGCTGAATGACTGCCCCTCGCTGCCTTTGTGTCAGCCCAGCGTCAAACCCTCTGGGGACAGCGTCGCTCCTCCAGCTAATTGATTTGTTGCCTAGGAACTTTGACTTCTGCCTCTCGATCTCACACCTCTGCTCCCAATTTCTGCAATCGATTCCTTCAGCAAATTTTCAAACTTCCTCTCGGCTTCTGCGCTGCCTCTGCGTCAACGTCTCTGGCTCTACGCTGCCACTGTTGGATCTCCCTCTGTCTTCTCTGCTCAGTGTTCTTCGACCAGAAAAGATTTTCCTTCAGATACTATCCCCGCCCCTCACTGCAAAAGCTCACTTTGAATTTCTCACCGGCAGCTGCTCTGCTTCAGAAATTCAATCTTCTAAACTCTCTCTCTTTATTCTCCAAGTGCCCATCAAGCCTTCTCTTATAATTCTCTCGTTGATCAATCAACGGCCCAGATTAGATTCTAATCAATGGCTAGGATCATATTGACTTGACCTTCGCCTTCTTATAGAAGTTTCACCCCAGTTTAGATTAATACCCATTAAGTATTTTAATTTCCTAAGTTTAGACTTAGGGTCCCATTAAAAATAATTAATTATTTTAATAAAACTATCTCCAGATGGAATTTCCCAAAACAATTTATGGGTATTGGAGAATGCATGTGTCTAAGCCTCCCTACAAATTTTGAGACTTAGAGCACATTCGATGCTATCAGAAATCAACAATTTGGAGGGAAACTCCATGCATCAGAGGGTATGGTGATGCAACAATGGTGGTGGTGATGTCAGTAAAATGCGGGTCGATGTGTATTGTCTCAGCTTTAGGCCATGGCATCCAGTGGTGTGTAGGAGCATACAGCGTTGAGCGGTGGTTTGCAGGTGGGCATGGAGATGCATGGTGGTGCGTTGTAGTGTGTTGGATTGCATTGTGGAGTAGGAGGAGTGACTCACATCGCATTGAGTACAAGCAGGGAGTGTCAGCTATAGTGACACAAGAAAGATACAAGACGATACAAGATGGTATAGCAATAGGAAGGGGTATCTAGTGTTGTACATGAATAAGTCGTAGTGTACAGTGGCATGCCTAGGAGTACAGGGATACTCTGTGGTATGTAGGGGCGTATGGTGCTACACAATGGGGTCTTGGAGTGTTGCTTCCAACGAGACTTATGGATAGGGACACCACACATACCTGGGTGTATTTCACCCAGAATTGACGAGGACACAGATGAGCGACATTTGATGGTATCCATGGGGACCCGCACACCTGTCCCTCTTCTACATCACTTGTAGGCATAGATGATTTGGTTGTTGTCCTTTGACACTTTGGGCATGAGCAATAGGGGGCAAGGAGCTCACCAAAGATATTTGGATGGAACTCAGCGCACCAAGGGAAAGACTTCTCAGCGGTGGCATTAGGTCAGGGCACACGCTGACAAGTACAGGATTGGAGAGTGTGTGGTTTGCTACAAAGATAGCATATGTTCCACCCTTGAGTTCACATTTAAGGGGATGCATGACACATTTCGGGCAAGGCACTCTGAGGCATCACGAGAACGTATACAGCGAGTGATTGACCTTTCTTACGAGCAGATGTTTAGTCTCCTGGCAGTATTGGGGTGTGTTTTCAGGAGACAGGATAGTAGATCCCACAGTGTAGTATGGCAGGTGAAGGGCAATTTTGCATGCGCTAGATTGATTCATGTTGTGTGGAGTCTATATATCGATTACATGCAGGGAATAGAGATGTGGGGCACGTGGATTTATGTAGTCACTAGGACTACGCCGCAATAGATATCGTTATGGGACCAAGGGATTCAATTGGCTGACAAACCACTCCATTTCGTGAGGCATAAGACCATAGCAAAGGGTGATCTAGCTCACTTTGGGGTTTACACATGGGGGATCGCTAAGGCCTCCATTGTATGGCAAGGCAAGTTTTTCCAGTTGCAAATCAGGATCAGGATTAGCAATGGATGGGTAGATATTGACATCATAGAGATACGTGGGCAGGATGAGCTTAGCCTTCATCGATATTTCACCACCAGGTTTCAAGGGAGGAGGATACAGTGTTCGCACGATGGCAGTCTGTTAGAGTCAAAGTGGCACAATGACCACATGGTGGCACCCTTTTGAGACCATAATGGGATCTGAGCATCACAGTACTTGACACCTCAGTGACCTTTAGGGATGAGTTGGCTACTACAAAGGGAGATCATTCAAATCTTCCATTAGGATTTTGCGACTCGTTGATGGCATGGGGGATTTCATCAGCATGGCAGGTTGGTCAGTAGGAGGATATCAAGGGAAGCTCATGTGGGAGAGACTTCATCCCCACGAGGATTGGGTTGTATCTTCAGGAGTTTACTCTTGGAGTGCATGAGTTGGACTACACAGTAGGGCAACTTCATGGGGATTTGGACAGAGTCCTACATTATCATGATGCTCTACTTATTCATAGTATGTAGAGGGCTTTTGGTACCTATACCTGGCTAGACAATGAGTGGAGCAAGGGGTGTTTCAAATTGATCAGAATTGCTTGGGATCCTGTTATCGAGGGATTCCTTCATGACAGGACATTGTAGAGATAGGGGATGACTCAATGGCACATTTGGGACCTTGATATTATTGGCGGTGATAGTGGTGATCAATAGTCAGAGAGGGTGCTTGTTCAGGCATTGCTTGAGGACAAGCAATTTTTGGCAGGGAGGACTGTAATGTTCCCAACTTTGATTTTTCATCTGAGAAAGGTAGCAAGGAGACTTGGGATGGTGCTAACCATAGCACAATTTTATAATGTGAGTTTTGGGGATGATTTTTGGCTTGAGGGGCTCGGGAAAAAAGACAACTTACAGCTCAATGGAATGTGGGGGCCACAGGAGAGAGAATTTGACCAAGAGAGCTATGCACTTGTGGAGCAAGATAGAGAAAAAGAGAAGTGCGCACTTGTGGTAAGGAAGAGAGAGAAAGAGAGAGAGGGTGAACTAGTGTAGAGTGGGGACCACCAAGGAAGTAAGAGGCCAACAATTATAAATAGAGCAAGGGAGCTCTCATTTGCATATCTTGGATCACTTTAACTTTCATCACTAGTTCCTTTGAGCTGCTAAGCCAAGACAGCCCGTGTTGTTTAGCACAAGGATTTCCCGAGTGGGAATTCCACTCTACCTTTGGTGAACTTCGAGTGTCACCCTAGGAGAGTAGAGAGGAGTCCATTCAGGGCTTTCATAGGAGCCACAACGCAGATCATTTATCAGTCGGTACGTGTTCTTACCAAGGCACAGGAGGAAAATTTCGTGGGACTAAAAAGAGCCAACAAGAGTTGGAATTTGGGCCAGGGATTTTGCAGATAATTCAATCAAAAGCAGGGTGAGTTCCTTATTAAATTATAGGAGTTTATTGGAGGGAATTCTTGGGGCCAAATCTAATCTTTCCCAACAAGTGACAAGAGTTCCTAGGGGTGAATTCGCAAGGTTTAGAGGAGAATTGAGGAGAGATAAGAGTTAGAGATAGGAGGTATTTCTCAAAGGAGATTTTCGGGAGTTTTGGGAGGCTTCCCTGGGTGGATTCAGTAGAGCATTTCCCAGCAAGGCGAGTTGCTTGACAAAGAGGGAAGTTCACACTCTTTAGGGGTCACGGGTGACATTGGACTCAGCCCAAATGATTTTTGGGTTTTTGTGTGTTTATTGAGAGGAGTCCTTGGTTAATTTTGCAAGATTTTCTAAGTGGTATTCGGGCCAAAAAACCATTTTCCTTCAACACGACGTTTTGCTAGTTAGCTGGTAATTTGCATCACTTGGTGGCCTCAAACTTGGTTTGGAGTTAAGCCAAACCATTTCTGATCTTTTTTGGGTTTCTTGTGAGGAGGCCATCTACAAAGTTTCAGCTCATTCCAGGCATTTTTCAGAGTAAAATCATCAATTCCATTCAGCAACCAGCAATAGAATTAGGGTAGTTCGCACTTCAGTTTGGGGGCCTATATCTATTCTGGAGCCAAGTTGTATCACCTGGGGTTTTCCTAGCTTGCATAGTAGGCTCAGGTTCTATCATTCCTTGCCATTTACGTACTCAAATTTTTGTATTAATAAAATGGCTCAGTTGTTTGGCGCATTTTCTTATGTATTTTGATGTGTATGCCTAGAATATGTTTATTGTTGTTGCTTCCTTGTATATGTCTCTATTTATTGTTGTACATTTCAATTTGGAATATTACACTGACCACAAAAGTAGGTTAAAGGGACTATTGAGTGATGTCATTACAAAGCAGAGTACCAAAAGGTCTCTTCTAAAAAGCAAGATACAAAAAGTAAAGTAGGTAGAATAGGGAGTGAGATCTAAGCTGAGACATGAACAACCCTCTATCCCAAACCCAGAAACCCACTCCGAGGTGGAGATGTATAGGAGGAGAAGATCCAAGAAAAAGGACCAATAGTAAGGAGGTGGGTTTGTCATGGAATAGACCCATATCTCCTAACATTCGAGTTCAAATGAAGCTTAGTATATTATGATGTCCAAAGAGAGAATTGGTGGGATGCCTAGATTGTCCACTGCATTCATATCTAGAAGAGGCAATTCATTGCCAAGGCCTACGAGATCTCATCCATCTCCTAGGAAGGGATCTGATCTAGTCATGTCATTGAAGTTTCATGGGATGGGGGATGATCTCACGAGTCTACACTAATTTGGAGTCCAAAGTTGTGTTGATATCAACATGTCTCTTAGTGCCCCTTCCTAAGGGTCACACCATGAAGAAGGAAGTGATCCACTGGGTAGACTCATGGGCACAAGTTGTTTAACAAAAGAGAAAATCACCCTCTTCACCAAGGTGGAGGAAGTTGATAATGCCAAGCTCATGAAGGACAATCACTGCTACTATACTGATTGAAATCCACTCCACAATCAACCTGAAGATGCCCTTTGTATATAGGAGATTGATCCAGAATCATTGGGCTTCACTAGCAATGATTGTCCTTCAGGTGCTAGTGTAGTGGATTGTGTCATGGACAATCACTGCCTTCTACCCTTTCGATGCCATCTCTTAGTATCCTATATCACTTTAGCTGACCATAACCTCCTTTCTTTTCCCCTTTAATTCTATCCCATGCCTCCATCCATCTCTCCTAGTCAAGCCCACCCCGAACCACTACCCTCTTTGATAAGGGGGGCCCTCTCATCTACTCATCCCACCTCCTCTAGATGCTCCCCTTTGACTCCCAATTTTCATCACTTGAGTTAGTCTTAGATAAATATGATTGCCCCTCATAAATTATTTGGGAGATAGTCCTTAAGACTTACCCTAACCTTACATGATCACCATCCCCCTCTACCAAAGTCGAGCCTTACCCTATGAACCAATGGTATAACAAGGATTGTAAAACCTTCCATATCCAACATTGGTTTGCCTTTATTCACAATCACTCTTCATCTCGAACCCCAAGTACTATTACCACTACTTGCTCCTATCTCTCACATAAGAGATGTGAATTGTGTGCTTTCCTTCGCCACTCTCCCAAACCCTTATGACACACTATCTTCCCTTGCCACTCCCCACTCCCTATGGACCTTGACACTAGCTCCATGTTCTTCCATACTTTCACTCTCTATTGATATACCTACACAAGCCCCAACCCAAGTCACTTCCCCCAACCTTTACTACTTACTCTTTTACAAGGATCTATGTGAGGCAGTGAGAGTTATGAACAACAACAAAGCAACAAATGAGGAGGAATTCCAGGCAAGGTTCTTCAAACACAAGCTTCACCCCATCAACTCTTTAATAACCTATTTAATCTATAAGTTCCCATAAACTTGGTCGCACCATACCATCTACCTGATTCACTAATCAAGCTCCAATGCAAATCCTAACAATTACATGACGATTATGGTTGGTCATACATTCTTTAAGTTGTACGTTGTAGTCCTCTATTTGATGTTTTTTTATGAGTTTGCTAGAGATTCCTTAAACCTAGAGGGTAGGTTGATAGGGCACATCACTATCTTTCATCAAGGGCAAATTCATGTAAGGTGGTGGTTTCTATGTGGACACGTTGCATTATTTACTAGGGCACACTTACTTAACTAGATCTTTTATTAGTATATTCTAGTCAAGTGGTCAAATAAGCACTCATTTCAAGGAACCATCTCCTAAAGAAATTTAATATTGTTCTTGGTCAAAAGGCTTCTAACAAAAGCACTTTAACCATGGCACTTGGCATTCACACACACATATATTGGAGAGTGCCCTCGTTATTGGAGTTTTGCACTTGGATTTTTCACACTTGTTATGACTCAAAACTACGCCATGGGACAGCAATGTTTTGAAGACCTATAGCATGAAAAATTAAGTAATAACTAATCAGCAATAAGCCCAAAAGTCACTAGCTAGCTGCTTCTCCATTTAGATTGGTGCTTTTCCAATCTTAGAGAGGCATCCCTAGTGTTTATGCATTGAAAATCACTTAAAATCTACGAGTTATAAAGAAATCAGCACATAGAAAATGGTTTTTGTGATGCGTAAAAGCAACCAAAGAACTGCAACAGCAAACTATGAGAGTGTTGAAATTTGGTACCGGAGGACAGGTGGTTCCCTTAGGCTTTGATCTTTGGCCTAGGGAAAAGTGTCCAAAAGATTTTAATTTTTCTCCTAAAGTGACTTTATAATTTTTATAAAGTTAAAATCTAATTTAAAAGTGACTTTAAGTGATAAAGTTACTAATTCTAATTTTAAAGTGACTTTTATAAAGTCAATGAAAAATTAGAAAGGAAAAGTGACTTTGGAAATAAATGACTAAGTGGGTCTTTATTAAAGTGGGTGAATTAAAAAATAGAAAGTGAGATTTAAATGAGCATTTAATCTCAGCCATTGATCTAAATCTATTTGCCATTGGATTTAGGGATCACCCAAAAGTCACTTGGATCACCCAAAAGTCATTTGGAGTTATATTAAGGGAGGAAAAGGAGGAAAAGATAACATTCGATTCAATTTTTTCATGAGCAGATTGAGAGAAGGAGAGCAAGAGAGCAAGGGAGATTTCTGGACAGTGAGCTGCGGAGTATCAGCAACGGAGTTTCAACAGCGGAGTAACAACAGCGAAGTTTCAGCAGGGCAGTTTTTCAGCAAGGCTGAGATAAGTTGCAAAAGTTTGCTTGCTGATTTTTGCTGAATATTTTCTTGCTGTAAAAAGACATTTTTCAGAAATAAAGAAGAGCTCTCAAACTGGTTTTCCCCAAGAGTTGTAGTGGGTTTTTCCAGGGTCACGTTGACCAAAAATATCAGTGTTTTAATGTGTTTTTATGGCTGTTTATTACTGCTGATTTTTATTTCTGCAATTTCCAGCATTCTGTAAATTTTCCAGAATTTGTGTTTTCAGCAAAATTTATTTTTTCCAGCTTGTTGAATGTATGGTTATGGGAAAGGGCATTTAACTACATGGGAGAAATAAGGAGAAACTGAAAACCGGGGTGGGAAAACAGAAATTTTAACATGGTATCAGAGCTTGAGTGCTGAAGGGCAGTTTGGGACAGCAAAAGAGAAAAATTACAGCTGTTGATTTTTCACTCAGAAAATTCCAGCAAGCTGATTTTTCATAAACAACAGGTATTATCTTTACTACAGCAGTGCTATTTTTCAGTTTTAGGACAGCAGGATGTCATTGGGATTGAGGGTGGAGGATAGGTTGGATGGGCATACAAATTACAGTGTTTGGAAGAAGAGAATGCAGAGTATCTTTGAGGAGGCAGAAGTCTAGGATATCATGGTGCATACCACACAGACCCCTGTTGTTGTGCCTACTGATGCTACTCAGTTGGCTGCTTATAATAAAAAGAACAAGGGTAAAAGGCTGATTCTAGACGGAATCAAAGACCATTGCATTCTTCATGTGAGAGGAAAGAGCAATGCCCATGAGATGTGGACAGCATTGTCCAATCTCTACCAGAGTACCAATGAGAACCGGAAAATGGTTCTGAAGGAAAAACTGAAAAACATTAAGATGGGCAATAATAGTGCAGCTAGATATCTCACTAAGATTACTAATGTGAGAGATGAGTTGGCAGCGATTGGAGAGGCCATTCCACCCACTGAGTTGGTGCGGATTGCGGTAAATGGCCTCCCCCGTTCATGGATGAACTTCGCTGATGGGGTTTGTGCACGTGAGACCCTTCCCACATGGGAGAGGTTTTGGGATGATTGCATTCAGACAGAGATCAGGAAAGGTCAGCTTGGGGTAGCCAAGCCAGTTGAGCATGATGAGGATGTAGCACTGTTGGCAGGAGGCAAGAAAGGCAAAGGGAAGAAGCGGGCTTCCACAAGCAATGGTGGGGGCAAAGGCAAAGGTAAAGGTAAACAGGGTAACACACAGAAGGACTATTCCAAGGTGAAGTGTTGGAATTGTCAAAAGATGGGACACTATG